>JBBPBX010027139.1:0-10341 GCA_038048925.1 Garcialebias charrua
ATAGTCCTGGTTTGAAGAGTGTATGTGTTGTGGTTTTTGACCTGGACCAGGTCTAATGTGGTCCAGTAGAATAAAAATGATGAAAAACAAACTTTGTGGAAGTTTCACAAATCAGCAAAACGTTTCACAAAGCTCAAACTTAGTTTTATATATTCTTCTATTAGTCTAGAATAATATAGTCCTGGTTTGAAGAGTGTAGGTCTTGTGGTTTTTGACCTGGACCAGGTCTAATGTGGTCCAGTAGACAAAAAATGATGAAAAACAAACTTTGTGGAAGTTTCACAAATCAGCAAAACGTTTCACAAAGCTCAAACTTAGTTTTATATATTCTTCTATTAGTCTAGAATAATATAGTCCTGGTTTGAAGAGTGTATGTGTTGTGGTTTTTGACCTGGACCAGGTCTAATGTGGTCCAGTAGAATAAAAATGATGAAAAACAAACTTTGTGGAAGTTTCACAAATCAGCAAAACGTTTCACAAAGCTCAAACTTAGTTTTATATATTCTTCTATTAGTCTAGAATAATATAGTCCTGGTTTGAAGAGTGTAGGTCTTGTGGTTTTTGACCTGGACCAGGTCTAATGTGGTCCAGTAGACAAAAAATGATGAAAAACAAACTTTGTGGAAGTTTCACAAATCAGCAAAACGTTTCACAAAGCTCAAACTTAGTTTTATATATTCTTCTATTAGTCTAGAATAATATAGTCCTGGTTTGAAGAGTGTATGTGTTGTGGTTTTTGACCTGGACCAGGTCTAATGTGGTCCAGTAGAATAAAAATGATGAAAAACAAACTTTGTGGAAGTTTCACAAATCAGCAAAACGTTTCACAAAGCTCAAACTTAGTTTTATATATTCTTCTATTAGTTTAGAATAATATAGTCCTGGTTTGAAGAGTGTATGTCTTGTGGTTTTTGACCTGGACCAGGTCTAATGTGGTCCAGTAGACAAAAAATGATGAAAAACAAACTTTGTGGAAGTTTCACAAATCAGCAAAACGTTTCACAAAGCTCAAACTTAGTTTTATATATTCTTCTATTAGTCTAGAATAATATAGTCCTGGTTTGAAGAGTGTATGTGTTGTGGTTTTTGACCTGGACCAGGTCTAATGTGGTCCAGTAGAATAAAAATGATGAAAAACAAACTTTGTGGAAGTTTCACAAATCAGCAAAACGTTTCACAAAGCTCAAACTTAGTTTTATATATTCTTCTATTAGTCTAGAATAATATAGTCCTGGTTTGAAGAGTGTAGGTTGTGGTTTTTGACCTGGACCAGGTCTAATGTGGTCCAGTAGACAAAAAATGATGAAAAACAAACTTTGTGGAAGTTTCACAAATCAGCAAAACGTTTCACAAAGCTCAAACTTAGTTTTATATATTCTTCTATTAGTCTAGAACAATATAGTCCTGGTTTGAAGAGTCTAGGTGTTGTAGTTTTTGAGCTAGAGCAGATTAAACCCGCTCAAGGTACTGAAAAATTAGTTGTAATGTCCCTTTAGTCATTTGCCGAATCGGAAGCTGGAATCGGAAGCTAACTTCAGCTTCGTAGTAAAGAGTGCAGTCTAAGGAATGAGACTTGCAAGGGTAAACATATCACACTGTAATGCTAGCTTCTGTAGATGTTCAGACATTTTTCAAATGGCCTCCGTTTCACTCTTCCTTTCACAAGTCAGCTGGTACTGCAATGTCTCTTGACTCATTTGGGAAAATTGTACTGTACTTCCTCTTTGGCTCACCCACTTCACTGCAGCAAACTCTTAATTGCTGCATATATGGCAATACTACGGTAATTGGGTTGTTGCTCCATTTTCATTAGGACAAATATTAAAACATTCTGCTGTGCCAATATGCAAGAGAAATGTACCTTACTGATGTTTCCTCTGGCGTTATCTCCATGTTTTTGTCTTAACAGCAAGCAAGAGCAGAGCAGGAGGAAGAATTTATCAGCAACACCTTGTTCAAGAAGATCCAGGCTCTTCAGAAGGAGAAGGAGACCTTGGCAGTCAACTATGAGAAGGAGGAGGAATTTCTCACTAATGAACTGTCAAGGAAGCTTATGCAAGTGAGTGATGGGTGCAAGAAGGTTTCAGGCTGACATTGGAGAATAGTTCAAGCTTTTGTCATGTTTCAAGGCTGTTCTCATCATTTTAAAAGCATGTCAGTTATGTTGTCCTAATTTCTCAGCTTTGCACCGTTGAAAGTTACCGGTACGCATTTTCACAAGTTTTCATAGTTACTTTGCACAGTTGGTGTGCACTGCCATGATGCATTAAATGTCTTATCAACTGCACAGTCATTGCCCAGTAGGGGTGCGAATCTCTGTGTCTGGTGATTCGATTCAATTCCGATTTTTGGTGTCACGATTCGACCCTAAATCGATTTTTTGCTTCAGAAACGATTTTTCTGTTGAAATGGTCATAAATTTAGTTTCAGTGATGTAACTGATGAGCTAAAAAGAATAAACAACAATGTAAACAAATAGAACATTTATTTAAAACAATAATTTTAAACTGAAAACATTAAACAACAATGTAAACAAATGGAAGATTTATTTAAAACAATACTTTTAGGTTCCTTATTTTATCACATTTTTTTGCATCGTTTGATATTTAAACCAAAAATAGGAACAAATAATACAGGAATGCATTAAATTCTGTAACTTAAATTACCAATACAGTATTAGGTTAGCTTAGTTGCCTGGATTTCTCTAAATCAATAAAATAAAAATAAAATTCTAGGAACAAATAATTCATCCATCCTTCATCTTTACCCACTTCTTCCTTTTCGAGTGTCGGGGGTCACTGGTGTCCATGTCCAGCCATCACTGTGTGAGAGGTGGGGGACACCTGGACAGGTCTCCAGTCCATCACAGACAAATAATTCACAATACTGTATATAAATACAAAAGTGAACAGACTTCAGCCTACCATAGTACTGTACATTAACCTTTAACTCAACATAAAATACAGACTTCACATTTTTTTAAAGCATATTGATTCATATTTGGTAATTAACAAAATTTCAACACCTGTGCAAACCTACATTAAAATCTCTTGTAAACTGTAATTTATAAACCATTAATTGTAAACCATTAATTGTATCATTTAGAACTGGCTCCAGGCGATGCGTCTCATCTGGCCTCTCCAACCTGTTAAAAAGACAAATTACATAATAAGTTTGTTGTATAACTTTACAATTTTTAGTATACTGTAATATGAGAAAAAAACTGTTACCTTTGAGCTGCATCAGAACTTCTCCCTCATTATTTTTGTTTCATGCTGGAGCTGTGTGGACCTTTATCTGCGTGAAGGAATAATGTACGTTGCTTACAGCAGATTAAAAATAAAAATAAACCACTCGCCTTCCACTGAGCTGTCTGCTCATAAATCCTTTGTAATATAGCAGGAGATGGAGAGAGAAATCTTTGCAGCAAACTTCGCTGGTTGGCTGCTTTCACTTTCATCTTCTGTGCATTTTATCGTATTTCCAAAATACTGTACTGTAATTTTATCTTACACTTCTTGCAAACAACCATTCTCTTGTAAAGCTCTGTCTTCCCCTAGCCTAGTTAAAACCAGACCCTTGTCCTTCACTTCGCTTCGTACTAGGGTTTGGACTTTCTCCATTGAGAACCGATTCTTGCTGGAGGCGTGGCCTCTGCTGAGGAACAAAACCATTGGATCTTAGAAAAAATTTTAACAGGGAAAGCATTCTGCTCCCTCCCCCTCAGAGCCATATATGGCTGCTCCCCCGTGGTCTGCTGAACTTGACTTCAGCTCCGCTTCCTGCTGCATTTTCTCTCGCTGCCGCTGCATATTCTGTGTTTATATGTTAATAAAACGTCTAAAAAAATAAAATAAAACCATGGAGCGCTGGTCCAGCACACCAGAAGACCAGAAAATTTGCAGGGACTCGGGTAGCAACGTAAAACCCGAGTTTAATTCTCTCGTGACAACCTGAGGCATTTCCTCATTCATTTCACTCAGCGGAGGGAGAGGAGGAGGAGGGAGCGATCACTTGACTTTTGACAAAAGAAAACTCCAGATAAGGGATTAAGAAGGGGAATTTAATACATTTGTGTCACATATAAAACAGTCCTGCATCGCTTTGCATCGCTTTGAATGAGAACATGCGAATGCTCGCTGGCTGCACGCTGGGACAGGTGGGGGCGTGGGTTAGGGGCCAAAAACTCCACCCCTTCTGTTCTCTGATTGGTCCGGTCAAAAATCAGCCGGAGAAATCCTTCTCTATGGGAGAAGTCCCAGACTGAGCAGTGAAGGGAAATGAGAATTGAGCGGAGCTGTGCAGGAAGGCGAGGGCCAGGCTAACATATATCATAAAATTCCGATTTTTATATTTTTCCAGTAGATGGTGCTTCAGTCTCACTTCACTAATGCCCCTTTTCCTCCGCTTGGCTTGGGTCGGATCAGATCAGCTCAGATCGGCTCAATTTTGGTCGGGTCACATCTAGTTCTGTTTCCACAGCTTTTTTGTACCCCTTTTATGCAGATTTTTTTTTTAACTAACAGAATGTAATCACAAGATGTTCATGTACAAACAGTAACCTGTTGGAGTTATTTTAAATAAAATTCGATTTTCTACAATTTATTTTCTGAGGTTTGGAAGAAGTCAAAACAAAACAATTTAAATGCAGATTTGACCACTACGTGACATTATTAAGGAACTGTTCAGCTCAGGAACACTCGTGCTAAACAGTCAGCTATGAAATATATTTTTACTGTATATCTGTTTATTTGGCTACATAAAGCCTCCCGACTCGCGTGCACGTGACGATCCTACAGATTTGACCACTACATGACATTATTAAGGAGCTGTTCAGCTCAGGAACACTCGTGCTAAACAGTCAGCTATGAAATATATTTTTACTGTATATCTGTTTATTTGTCTACATTTTAAGGAAATACAGCCACGCGCGCGGCGATCCTAGTTTTTAAAATTCTGCAGTTTTGAACACTACGTGAATTTATTAATGACACGTTCAGCTGAAGACCCATCTTTGCTATAATTTTAAAAACAAATAATTGTTTTTACCGTGTTAATCATTTACTTCCGTGTTCGCTCCCTCGCTTCAGTGAAAGCAGCTCCAGTACACAAACATTCCACATATTCCTCCTCCCGGCGTGCATCAGCGCGGGTAGTCACTGCTCAGAAACCACACCAGAAATCTGGTGCGGGGCAGCTCGGAATATCCGGTGGAGATGGCGTAAAGTGGGTGTCTGCGACGCACATATTACGCAATAACCGACCCGAGCTGACCGGTGGAAAAGGGGCATAAGAGACCTTCTGTTAAAGTCTAGTTGAACTTACCCTAGAAGAGGTACGTCTTTCACGGCTAGAGTCGCTGAGGAGTCCTGCCTCCATGGTGGATGACAGGTACAGCTAAACGCACAGTAAACAGTTAAAATGTGCTGCAAACACAGGAATGATGCAATCTCCAAAACAAAAAAGAAATGCAACGGAAATGATCTGCAATCACATAAAATAGATGAAAAAAATGGAAGTTCAGCAGACCACTACGGGGGCTTGACCACCAAGTCAAATAGAACCAGACCCCCTGTAAATAAATTTTAGCTGAGCAGCCACTTTCTAAAGTCATAATTATGGTGATACATGTGTGTTCAATAATTCTAGACCAATATCCTTGTTACCACAGTTCTCAAAAATTCTAGAAAAACCATTTGTGACCAGATTACCTGTAGATCAATTTATTGATTAAAAAAATATATTCTAAGTAGCAGTCAGTATGGGTTTAGAGCAAAAAACTCTACATCAATGGCTCACATGGAATTAATAGAACAAATAACTACTGCTGTCGATCCAAAACAATATTGTATTGGTATTTTTGTTGATTTTAAAAAAAAAAGCATTTGATACTATTGATCACACTATTCTCCTTGAAAAATTGAATAAGTCAAAGTCAAAGTCAACTTTATTGTCAGAACTGCAATATGTACAGGACATACACAGGGACCGAAATTGCGTTTCTCTCAGTCCCTCGGTGCAACAGTAACCATCTAAACACTAAACACTAAAACATTTAATAAACATAAGCATAAAATAGTAAAAAAAGTGTAACACTGTCCTGAGTTTTTTCATAATAGTATAAAAGTATGAAAATTTACACCAACACTGAAACACCAAACACCCCTAAAACACCAAACACCCAATGAACATAAGCATAAAATGAAATAATAAAAGTGTAATACTGTCCTGAGTTTTTGCATAGTAGTATAAAAAGTATAAAACGTATATCTATAAAATAAACTGAAGTTTCTAGCGTTGACATTTGCAAAGAGTGGCACAGCAGCATATAAGTTAATGTACACAGTATATGTATGAGGTAGTTGATGTTGGTATATAGGCAAAGTGGCATATGAAGTAAGGCACATAAGGCACATTTGGCATCCTTAGATAAGGCTAGTCAGAGAATGCTGTATATGTATCTGCAGTAGTGTAGATAAAAGTAGTGTAAATGTAAACAGTAATAATAAATGTAAAGCAGTAGTAATAAATGTAAACAGTATTAATAAATGTAAACAGTGAATGTAAACAGTAGTATGACTATAGGCAGTAATGTAATACAAACATTAGTGCAAATATGAGAAGTAGTGCAAACTGAATGAGCACATGACCGAGAGTTTAGTGAATAACCCGTTTGATGACACAGAGTCCAGTGTTAAAATCTTTGTGTTGAGTGATAATGTGTGAGAAAGTTTTTTGTGTTAAGGCAGTTCAAATGGGAGGGGAGGCAGAGCAGGCAGAGTGTTTAGCATTCTGACTGCCTGATGAACAGAGCTGTCTCTCAGTCTGCTGGTTCGAGCCTGGAGACTCCTCAGTCTCCTCCCTGATGGCAGCAGTCTAAAGCGGCTGTGTAGTGGGTGTGTGGGATCACCTGCCATGCAGTGGGCTTTCCGAGTGAGGCGTTTGCTGTGTAAGTCCTGCAGTGAGGGCAAGGAGGTGCCGACGATCTTCTCAGCTGCTCTCACGATGCGCTGGAGGCTCTTGCGGCAGGATGCAGTACATGCACCAAACCACACCGTGATGCAGCTGGTCAGGACACTTTCTATGGCACCCCTGTAGAAGGTGCACATGATGGAGGTTGAAGCTCCAGCCCTTTTCAGCTTGCGGAGAAAGTAGAGGCGCTGGTGAGCCTTCTTGGCCAGTGCTGCAGTGTTCCTGCTCCAGGACAGGTCCTTTGAGACGTGCACTCCCAGGAACTTGGTGCTGTCCACTCTCTCCACTGCGGTGCTGTTGATGGTCAGAGGGGCATGTTGTGCATCCCTCTTCCTGAAGTCCACGACAATCTCCTTTGTCTTCTCCACGTTGAGAGTGAGATTGTTGTGTCCGCACCACAAGGCCAAGCGGCTCACCTCGTTCCTGTAGTCCGTCTCATCGTTGTTGCTGATGAGACCTACCACTGTTGTGTCGTCCGCAAACTTGATGAAGTGGTTGGAGCTGTACGATGGTGTGCAGTCGTGTGTTAGCAGGGTGAATAGAAGGGGGCTCAGCACACATCCTTANAAAAAAAAAAAAAAAAATCAGTAAACAAGCTCTCTGCTTCTTTTTGCAGAGAAAAACAACCTTTTACACAAGGCATAGGTTTCAACCGTGAATTTTTGAGCTTCTACAAGAGTTTTTTCCCCCCCCGAGGTCGGCCTGTTAGCTTAGCTCGTAGCTTAGCTTCTCAGCTTAGCTGCTTTTAGCGCTCCAAAAATGTGATTTTAAATGATTAAAATGGATTTTAAAGAGAAAAGAGAAAGGGAGGGGTCAGTGAAGAGCACCGGAGTTTAACCTTTTGTCATCCAGTGTCTCCAGTAGAAAGAGAGAGACACGAAGAAACGATAAAGCCGATAAATGAAAATGAGATTGATAATTTTCATTTATCATGCGAATAATTGATTTATCGCGACAGGCCAAGTTGTATCAAAGTGTTGATAAAATCCCAATCTCTTAAATGTTTTACTTCACTCACATCACAAAACCACGTTTATTGAAATGTTTGGAGAACTTCAGAAAAAAATTGTGCAACTTTGCACAATTTGAACCATAAATGTCTGAATACTGGAGTAACTTCATGGATTTAACATTGATTAACTTATAATTTTTTTTAACAGTTCAATTTTTTTGTTTTATTTCTTCTGTAATTTACTCATCGTCCTTCATAAAACATGTTGCTGTACTTCCTAATGACCTCTTTAATAAGGATTTATTATTTTTCAGGCAAATCTCACCACTTTACCTTATGTTTTGCTAGTTTTTTGATACTTTGTTTAAAAAAAATGTATTTCTTTCTGTTGTTTTTTTCTCTTTTTTGTTTTCTATTGTTTATTGTTTGTTTATTGTTTATTGTTTAAGGAAATTCTACCATTGCTGTTCATCGTTCTTTAGTTTTAGCAGGTCGCTTTCGTAAATGAGCCCATGAGGTTCAATAAGATTTACCTGACTAAATAAAGGTTGAATGAATGAATGAATGAACTTTGAGATTTTTATTAATGAAAAGTGCATTATAAATTGAATTCATCATTATTATTATTATTATCTTTTGTCGTTTCAGGTGGTGAATGATCTGGTCTTCAGTGGCTCCAGCGACACATCTGTGCACGCTTACAACATCCATGCAAGTGTTTCTGATCAGTTTTATGTATTAATCCATGCAGCATGTTTGTATAAATCTGTGCTTCAATTGCCAGTATTGTCATAAACATTGGGTTTTGTTTGTTTGTTTGTTTGTTTGTAGACGGGGGAGCTGGTTCGGATCTACAAGGGTCACGGTCATGCTGTCACATCCATTGTCATTTTGGGGAAAGTGATGGTGACAGCCTGCCTGGATAGACTGGTTCGAGTTTATGAGCTACAGGTATTTATGTCTTCATAAGTGACTAAAATTGGCGTTAGGAACAATTTAGTGGCTTTTATTTTGGGTTTAGAAGTAATTCTCTCTTTAAGAACTGGAACAAGTGCTGACTTTGGGAAGAACGCTCCTAAATATTTTGTTAACGACAAACATGGTTGACTCCAACGATTAATGGTCAAGTTTCAAACGAAGATCTTAAATGATCTGACAATGCTCAGATTTTAAGTTGAGGATGATTCTCGGTTGCTACCACACTAAATCTTATTTCCATAGCTGTAAAACTGACTTAGTTATAGCCATTTCTGTGTGGTTGTGTCGCTGTAGCAGCCATCTTGATTTGGATTGACTCCAAATGTGAATTAATTGTAGATGTTCATCCAGTGATTAGTTCCTGAAAGTTTCACTAAAGTCTCTCCAGTGTTCAGTGAGATATTTTGCTAACAGGCAGGTATTTTCATGATAGCCTCCTTTTCATGGCGACAGTTGATAAATATGCTGTCTTTTTTTTTTTTCTAGTCCCACGATCGCCTGCAAGTGTACGGGGGTCACAGTGACATGGTGATGTGTATGGTTGTTCACAGGAGTGTGGTAAGTGGACTGAAACTGGACCGGAAATGTATTTTTTAATTTATTTATGTGGACAAAGATGTCAGATATTCACAACTGCGACGTACATTTCCATTTCCTTCTGACCGCTCCTCACAGATTTACACAGGCTGTTACGATGGAACGGTTCAAGCTGTAAAACTCAACCTGATGAAAAACCACCGGTGCTGGGTAAGACCTGCAGACTGCTGGCGTCTTCATCCTGCTTTCAGTGTCTTCTGGATGGAGTTTGGCGGTTACACGTTTGTCCTCTGTGCAGTGGCAGAGCTGCAACCTGATCTTCGGCGTCCCGGAGCATCTCGTATTTCACCTCACCGAAGATCACAGCAACCCAAACCTGCAGACCGTGAAATGTCGCTGGAAGGACTGCAACGCCTTCTTCTCCACACAGCAGGCAGTCAGACAGGTTAGGTTGTTTTTAAAACGTGTTTTTAAGTCGCATGTTCTTATTCAGACAGGAGATACACTTGTGGAGTGTCCATAAAGTGACAGCTTGGGCAGATTCAGAGGGCTGTTATAAAACGATTACCGTATTTTTCACCATATAAGTCACACCTTTTTTGCATAAATATACAAGTCCTGCAACATACACCGAAGCGAGTAATATACGCCCCCCCACCATACTTGTAACTAGGGATGCCCAATATTGGATTTTTGGCCAACATCCGATATGCCGATATGTTAAAACTTATTTGGCAGATAACCAATACCAATACAGATATATTTTTCCTAAACCTATTTACAGAGACTACATAGTTTTCTCTGCTGTGGAATTAAAATACCACGTTATTCTACATGGTCTTTGTCAATTTGACCTGCTACCAAATGAAGATGCCAAAAAGTGCGCTGAAAATGATGTAACA
>JBBPBX010027139.1:12433-37520 GCA_038048925.1 Garcialebias charrua
AAATTATTCCCAGAGAAACTTTAAGGGTTCTGCCTCAGTTTTTGTATTTAATTCTGTGCAGTATGTCTAAATTAAAACCTACTGTATGTGTACAGCAATAAAATATTAAATTTCTAAGTTTATCTCAAATTTCTAAGCAGAAGACAGTTTAAACGTGTTTACAACACGAAGTCTGCCTCGATCTGTTCTGATCCTGTAAATATTTTCTGAGTACCGGTTGTTTCGGCTCAAAGCTTTGACAGAAGTCCAAATGTTAAACCAGGATTAACAATAACTTAAACGCTTTCATTTACAATCCGTAACACCTTTAGTCACATTCCAGGTTGCAAAACCATAATTTAACATAACAAATGTGGGGTCAAGTGAGCCGCTGTCCTGGATGAAATGATCTACGAGTACATGGTCAGCTGAAGCCACTGGAAAGTAAAAAATATATTAGCACAACAACCATTTTTTTAATCAAACAGTGATTTTGCCAAAGTTTCTTGTTGTCTGCGAGCTGTTCAGCTTTCTGTGCTGTTTCACTCGTTATTCATCAAATATTGTTTAGGACTGGACAGGGTTACCAAAACGAATGAGTTGTTGCAAGGCAGCGGGAAGTAAGGGTGTAGATGGCGCTGCAGCACCACATAATGGACACCGGATGACATGCTCGTCCAAATGCGTAGATATAAAGCCCTAGCGTTCTTTGAAGTAATGCTGATATATTTATTTTAGACTGGTTCCTCCTGCAGGAGCTGCCACAGCGAATGAACTCAGGAAAGATTTGGCATTTGTTTTACGTCGGATGCTGTTCCTGACATGGGCTCGAACCTGCAGCCTTGGGATTACAAGACTGCGGCACTGACCACTGAGCTACAGCAGCATCTTGTTGTGTAGCCAAAAATATGGTGTTTTGTTTAAATTTGTCCACTAGTTCATCATGGGATATTTTACTAGAAAACGGAGTTGACGCAGTTTTTAGGCCAGGACTATTCAAGTGGTGGTCCAGGGGCCAAATCAGGCCCATGGATGAAGCTGCAGCAAAATTTGTTGCTCTCATAGTGTGAGTTGGGGGTAAAGCTCAGCTACTACTACAATTTTTAGCTCATCTGTAAATTGGACCATTTTTGCTTTTGCTGATGTTGCTATTATAAGGCAGCCATCTTGGATCAAGTTGGCTCCAAAAGTAAATTAGTTGTAAATCTAGCAACCAGTTTGAACGCTTTCAAATCTGTTTCATGAGACGTTTTTGCTAACAGTACAGACTAATGCACTAAGACACGGGCAAAAACATTGTTGCAATAATTAAACGCAGAATGTGAGATTTTTAAAGTTTGAAAAATACAGAAAGTAACTCACCTCCAGGACGTTGAGTTTAATTAATCCATCTCCGTCTTTATCGAAAGCATTAAAAGCTCCTGAAAAACACACAAGATGATCCCACGGATAGTTTTTGTGCAGTTTGCTTCTTCTGATCTGACGTATGTACAGTAACCATAATTTACCATGTTTTTTGGACTATAAGGCGCACTTAAAGGTGGGGTGACATTTTTTTTACTATGCATAAAATTGCTCAAAATATATATATTTTATCATTTAAATATGTTCGTTTTTGCAAAAAAAATGATGAATCACTTTAATTTTGCTTTAAAAGTGATTTTGAACTTCAAGCCGTGTTTATGGGAAATCCGATTACATGCGAACGCACCATCTGTGACAGTGTGAGGCAGAGGGCTCTGGTCTCTTTAATAGTGGACAATTTAAAACCAGATGAATTTAGCAATCTAAGTGAAGATTTGAGCTATTTGTCTTCATTTTGGGAAGCAGAAAATAGTTTGGGTGATGGAACAAGAAACAACAGGATCTAATTTAGGTCTGATGCTGTATCAGACTTACCTTCATGTCGAGCTGCTCACACGCGCGCACTGTGACAAGCCCAGAGCTCTGCCTCACACTACGTCACAGATGGTGCGTTCGCGTGTAATCGGATTTCCCATGATTAAACACGGCTTGAAGTTCAAAATCACTTTTAAAGCAAAATTAAAGTGATTTATCATTTTGTTTGCAAAACAAACATATTTAAATTATAAAATATATATATTTTGAGCAATTTTATGCATAGTAAAAAAATCCTGCACCCCACGTTTAATATCCTTTATTTTCTCGCCTTATGTATTAATTCTGGTTGTGCTTATGGACCTCAAACCAATTTTATGTGGTTATTGTGATCGAGCTGAATAAAGTTTGACTTATCTTCTTTATTTTTGCTTAATGCGCCTTATAATCCCCAAAATACGGTAACCCTTTTTGACCTCAGACAGGTATCGGTGCTAACGGTGTGTTTTTGTCAGGATGTAGGAGGAGGTTTGGGTTGAACTTACTGAACATGCCCTCAAGTCTAACGAAGCAACAGATGAAACTGTCGAAATTGACGTTGAGGCGTTCGTCTGCGTAGCGCATGGCTATGATGTCGTACAGCTGCTTGTTCAGGTGAAACCCTGTGGAGCAGACAGAAATGATGAACACCCTGAATGTTTTCAACCAGTTTCCATCTCGCCGCTCACCTGCAGCGTTGACCGCGTTCCTCATCTCGAAGCTACTGATGGACGACTTGTCTTTGTCGAAGTGTTTGAAGATGAGCTGCAAATATGAGGAGATAATCCCTTAAAACAAAAAATACCGTACTTTTCGCCGTATTAGTCGCTTCGCTGTATAGGTCGCTTTGTCCAATTATTGGCAATAATTTGGAAAAATCCATAAATATGTCGCTTCGCCATATAAGTCGCAGGACATGCAAATTAGTTTAAAAAAAACCAGCGACTTATACGCCGAAAAGTACGGTAACAGGAAGAGGGATCAGCTGACACTGGATCTGCTCTACCTGCCACTCTTTGATCTTTTTCCACAGATGTTTGAACTCCTGGAAGTGCAGCTTCCCGGATCCATCTGTCTGTCAAAGAGTCGGTCACAGAAAAATCATCTGTGGGGGGACGTTTTCTCTGCTCCACGTTTATAAAGGATACGTCCATCAAGGCGATCATACTCCGACACGTCTCCAGGCTGAACCCTTCGGTCTTTATGTTTTTATCTGGAAAAGCAGAATAAAGAAGCCGTTTGATATGTGAGCGCATGTGACTGTGATGGTGACCTCTGCTGCTGCATGCTCACGTTTGGAAAGGACGTTGTTCATGATGGTCTTCAGCTCATTTGCACAGATCTCCATGTCCTGCAGGAAGGACGGATTTATTCCACATTAAAGCACAAATTAATCTAATTAAAGGCATCCACGAGTTGTATCCTCACCTCACCAGCAATCTGTTTGTAAATAACCCTGAAGTTCTTTTCCTCTTCGGTCTCCTCAGGTTGTAACAGCTTCAAAAAGGGGAGAAGATGTCATAAAATCTGTGCATTTTTTTAAATTAAATATAAAACAACAAAAATATGCAGAATTTTTTTTAAAGTTTGAGTCATTTAAGCAGATGATCCTTTCACCAATCCCTTGACTATTCAGTATCTGTGACACTCAGGTTGGAGGGTGATAATGTTTTTGTTCATAGTGTCTGTTAGCAAAATATCTCAAACTGCGGGACAGACTTTGGTGCAACTCACAGGAAGTAATCACTGCATGTAAAACTACAACTCATTAACTTTTAGAGTCAAACTTTTTCATGATGGCCGCTACAGCTGATCAACATTAGCCAACACAAAAATGGCCACAACTTGGTCAGTTTTACAGACATTGAGCTAAAGTTTGGTGTGGTAGTAGCTGAGAGTCATACATTCCTTCAATTAACATGAGGCTGATAATTTGATTTAGGATAATTAAGATCTTTATAGTCCTGCAAAATTGTTCTAATTTTGTAAGTTTAATTTTGGTTTACTTTCATTTAATGCGATTAAAAAAATAAAATACTGAAGGCCATGGGAGAGTTGATTTCCAGACACTATAAAGATCAACTATAGGTTTAGTGACATTTCCTTTTCTTTAAGTTCAAGTTAAGCCAACTTTATTGTCTAATAATAACTAAATAACTGTTTATGTTTAGAGAAGTGGAGTTTTGACAATGAAATACACAGATCTATGTAACTTTTAGGAAATGGGTGCTAAACCAAATACTTTTGCATATTTTATTTAATCTTCATTTCAATAGTGTCCCTAAAATACAAGGACTCATTTTCAACAAATACCTTTTTTCATGGACATACCGTATTTATCAGACAAGGTGCACGAGATTATAAGGCTCACTGTTGACTTTTGAGAAAATTAAAGGATTTTAAGTGCACCTTTAGTCTGACAAATACGGTATAAGTAAATTGCACTAATTGTCAACAGGAAACTGATTATTTTAAATTTACAGGGAGTCCTCGACTTAAGGCAACTCGGACTTACGAACAGACTTACGAACAGAACATTTGTACATTTAACTACAGCACTGGTATGTGTTTTTAGATGAAAGTGTGTTAGCTAACCGTTTGTAAACAAAGTTCTGTGCATTTTTATGAACCAGTACGTTTGTGTTGAAAAACGGGTGTTTGGCGCAGCGCTAGCATACATTTTCCGACTTACGAACGAAAATCCGGACTTACGAACGCACGTGCTATGGGTTCCAACTTACGTCATTTTCGACCTACGAACGGTATAGGTCCGGAACTCATTCGTAACTCGGGACTCCCTGTATTTGACTAAATTCCAGCTTTAGCATTAAAAATTGTTCTTCATTCACAGATATTTCTTAGAAAAGACAGCCTAAAGTAATTCCTTACAACATTCCTCCTGTTAAGTCATCCGTCCATCTTTACCTGCTTCTTCCTTTTCAGGTGGCGGCGGTCACTAATGCTACGTGAACTAAATTATAAATCTTTGGCTGTTAGAATTTGTATTCATTCAGATGTAAATTATTTACCAGTAACTAGGTGAGAGGTACTTTTTTTATAGGATATGTTTAATGGTAACTAAATTGTCCCTAGGAGTGAGTGAGAAAATGAATGGTTGTTTGGCACTGTATCCCGGTGATGGACTTGCGACCTCTCCAGGTGTCCCCCGCCTCTCACACATTGACTGCTAATATGAGCACCAGTGACCTCTGTGACCCGAAAAAGTAAGAAGCAGGTAAAGATGATGGATGGATGTTTAAACACTACTTTTAAAAAAAAGTAAAGTCACACAAACTGACCGTCACAGCTGTCATAAATTAAAAGTTTTCATCAAAAACAGATAAATGTTGTCGGTTCCTTTAGTCCCCGTGATGGGGCTGGACCTGGTTTTGTGTTTAGACAAGTTACCTTGGGTCTTTTCTTCTTCTCCCCCTGAATGCCGTCGTGCTCAATTTCTTTGTTGGCCCGCGCTCTGTCGGACACAAACACAATGGGCTGGTGTGTGTGTGTGGACAACAGAGAGGAGAACATTATTAGTTTTTGATCCTTAAGCAGCCTGATGTTTGAACCACAACATAAACCAAACAGCAGAGAGGAGCAGAGCGAATGAAGGAAGTGAAACAGCCAGGCGCGTTGGTTACCTTGCTCTTCATTTTCTTGTCTTGCTGTTGGACACATGAGTCGGGGAAAAAGAATAAAAATCAGAAGAAAGGAAGAAAAAGAACACCTGAATGCAGGTAGGTTATCCAGAGTGAAAATCTACTACGATTTAAGACAGAAAGAGTTGAAGCTCAAAATAAAATAAAAATAAGCAACAAGGAAATGCCTGAATTTTCCCCCCCACACAATTAAGTACAAAAGTCTTAATTCATCCCCAGACTTTTATGTACTCTTAAAGTGGTCTTGACTGATATTTGGCCAGAACTGTTAAAGGTTTTTAGGTCTCTCGTGGTAGTTTTTCAATTTCGGCTGCTTTTCCATCTGATTCTGAACCATTTTTAGAGCTAAACAGATAAACCAGTGCTGTGTGGACATGTGACAAACAATATGGCAAATAATCACTTTTTAATTGGATTATGAAGCACTTTGTGTATAATATCTGTCTTGAAAATATATTCTGTTTCCATTTATTTGTTTGAATCCATACGATAACACAGTCTGATACACTGATGTACTCCTCCGTGGTCCACACTGCTCTCACCCACCTGGATCAGAAGGACTCATACGTGCGTCTGCTCTTTGTGGACTTCACATCTGCCTTCAACACCATGATCCCCCAAACTCTGATAGACAAACTATCCACACTTGGACTAAGCCCCTCTATTTGTAACTGGGTCTTAGACTTCTTAACAGACAGACCACAGTCCGTGAAGATCCACAACTTCTCCTCCTCCACCATCACCCTCAGCACTGGCTCTCCTCAGGGATGTGTGCTGAGCCCTCTTCTGTTCACTCTGCTCACATATGATTGTACAGCCACACATCCAGGCTGTCATATTGTTAAGTTTGCAGATGATACAGCTGTGGTGGGATGCATCACAGATAATGATGAATCCAGCTACAGACAGGAGGTGGAACATCTGGAGAGCTGGTGCAAAGAGAACAACCTTCACATGAATGTGAAGAAGACGAAGGAGATGATTGTGGACTTCAGAAGGAACAAACACACCCACACCCCACTGTATATAGGTGGATCTGCGGTGGAGGTGGTCTCCAGCTACAAATACCTGGGTGTACACATGAATGATAACCTCAGCTGGAGCAATAACACCACCAGCCTGATCAAGAAAGGTCATCAGAGACTCTACTTCCTCAGACGGCTGAGACGAGCCGGTCTGAGAAGCCCAGTCCTCACCTCGTTCTACAGGTGTGCAGTGGAGAGCGTCCTGTGCTCCAGCATCAACGTGTGGCATGGAGGCTGCACAGTTGCAGAGAGAAAAGCTCTGCAGAGAGTGGTGAAGGCTGCACAGAAGTCTGTGGGAGTCAGTCTCCCCACCATCACAGACATTTACACCTCCAGATGCAGAAAAAGAGCCACCTGCATCATGAAAGACCTCACTCACCCAGCACACTCACTCTTTGCACCACTCCCCTCGGGACGGAGGTTGAGGAGCATCAAATGTAGAACCACTAGACTGAGAAACAGCTTCTACCCTGAGGCTGTCAGACTCATGAATAAATAAATAATAAGAATAAACACTGCAAAATGTCACATCATACTGATACTGATCTGTTTCTTGTTGCTGCGTTCATCTGTGACCATCTGCTCATGTTCGTGCTGCTGTTTATAATGATGTTTTTCTACTACATTAGGGCTTAGTGTATTACTAGCTGATGTGATGTCTCTCTTAGTTAATCCTAGATGTTATTATTGTTTTTCTCTTGCATTTGTTGTTGGATGTAACTGGGACCCTGTGTACATAATCTCGTTTTCAACACATGTACTACATGCGGTGCAAATGACAATAAATTCTCTCTGACTCTGACTCTCTGACTCTGACAAATAGTATTTTAGCACCAACAAGGTGACAACCAAAGAGCTACTTGTTGAAAATTTGGTGTGCAGTAATGGAAGTATATTTAAAGTCCTGTCGGTCTTTGATCAACTTTAAAAAAAAAAAAATTCAGGTACGCTTCCTCTGCTGTGGACAGAATTTCAGCACGGTTTCTTTTCTCCTTTGCTATTTTGCTCAATTTGTCAAACACTGCACAGTATAAAATTATCGTAGAGCATGAACTGATGGAAAATGAGTAAGAAAAGCAGCTAAAGTCACAGAAAAACTTTGAAAGAGCTTCAGAAATTGAAAAAACAAAACTATTGATGAAAACCACTTGATCCTGTGTAGTACAGATCCAGCAGTCAGACAGTTTATCTGTTTAAACCAGTGGTTCTCAAACTGGGGTCCTCTGACCCCTGGGGCTCCGTGAGCCGTTGCTTGGGGGTCCGCAAAAAAACACAACTTAAAAAAAAAAAAGTTTTTACAAGCACGTAGATGTTTGATAACCTGTTAAAATACAACAAAATGCAGGAAATCACATCTATTTTATTCAAAAAATTCTGGGGGAGGACCCCAGAACCCCACTCCCTCACACACACATTTGTATCAATCAATTTACAAAATAAGCCCTGTTACTTAGTATACTGCTGTAATGATTCTGTTCAGTTTTATGTCAAGAATTTTCTGTAATAATTTGAAGAAGTGGCGATATACTTGTGTTCATTGTGTGAATAAGTTAAGTTTTTATGTGGTTTTTGATATGGTTAATTTTCTCAAAACTAATTTCTGGAAGTTGAAATTAAATTTTTTGTTATAGTTAATTATGTCTTGAATGACAAATACCCCATGTTTAAAAGTATAAAAATTGTATTAGCACTATTAAAGAGCAGGTCTTCAGTATTAATGTCACACAAATATTTCCATTGCATTAAAGAGACAAATTGAAGAACATGAGGGGGTCCCTGAAAGTTTTTCTCCCCTGTAAGGGCCCTGAACCCAAAAGGTTTGAGAACCTCTGGCTTAAACAACTGAAATAAATGAACGCCCTATGATCAGCTGACTAACCTGTGTTTGGTCGATGGTGGTCTCTGCCTCTCTGTGGATAAAATCACATTAGTCAACCTTTGCCTGTCACTCTTAATGGCGTCTCTGTGTTTAGTCATTCACTGAGACTCTTACTCAGATGTGTTCTGCTTCTCAGAGAAGACCCTGAGGATGAACTCTCCCTCCTCATGGGGATTGTAGGTGGTGGGGACGATGACATACGTGCCAGGGGGAAGTCGGAAACGCTCCGTCACCTCCCGCAGGTTGATGTAGGACTTGCATTTGGCTGTGGAGGCCGTGTAGAGGAAAAAGTCTTTCTGCAGATGCTGATCTTGCCCTTCTGACTGGAGACAAACAGAATGATTAGACAGCAACTTTTTTCTTTTTTCTATTGAACATAAATGCTTAGTCCTACTATCAAGGTTTATCTTTACAGTTAAACACTACAAGCAATTTTAGATACTGATTTCTATGCAAGAGTATTGCTTTCCACACAACACAAGCGACAGGGTCCTGGAGAACCCTCATGCCCCGCAGTGACGCACGCGGCAGGGTACGTTGTGCCTTTCCGTATCATAAATAAAAAATAAATGTCACATTTTTGTCATCTGTGTATGTTCCCATACTTGACAGACGAAATTGCCTCTGCATTTAACCCAACCACCACCAGGTGGTGCAGTGAGCAGCCGTAGTCAGCGCCCGGGGAGCTGGGGAAAAAATAGATGTGCACTCATAGACATCTCAGGAGGACGCCGAGGATGTTTATATCATTGAAATCATGATAGCAGAGTTTCTGGTTTTTGGCACCGGCGGATGTTATCGGCTATTAAAGAAGATGGCGGAAGCCGTTTCAGCCACGGCAAAGCTGCCGAGCGTATGTGACGGTTTGGTTCGTGCTTCGAGAACTCAAAATCAGCTGATTTACAAGCTCAACCATAAGATGGAAGCAATTTGTGCGAATCGGTAGCCTGGTTAAAACCAGACCCTGTCCTTCACTTCGCTTCAGACAAGGGTCTGGGACCTTTCCATTGACAACCAATTCTTGCTGGAGGCGTGGCCTCTGCTGATGGCTGCTCCCCCGTGGTCTGCTGAACTTGACTTCAGCTCCGCCTCCTGCTGAATTTTCTCTCGCTCCGTTGCATATTGTGTTTATATGTTAATAAAACGTCCTAATAAAATAAAATAAAACCATGGATCGCTGGTCCAACACACCAGAAGACCAGGAAATCTGATGGGACTCGGGCAGCAACTTAAAACCTGACTTTAATTCTCTCGTGACAACCTGAGGCATTTCCTTGTTCAGCGGAGGGAGAGGAGGAGGAGGAGGAGGAGGGAGGAGGGAGCGAACACTTGACTTTTGGAAAAAAACAAAAGAAAACTCCAGATAAGGGATTAAGAAGGGGAAATTAATAAATTTGTGTCACATATAAAACAGTCCTGCATCGCTTTGCATCGCTTTGAATGAGAACATGCAGCTGCTCACTGGCTGCGCGCTGGGACAGGTGGGGGCATTTCCTTTATCAGCGGAGGGAGAGGAGGAGGAGGAGGAGGAGGGAGGAGGGAGCGAACACTTGACCTTTGGCCCAAAAAACAAAAGAAAACTCCAGATAAGGAATTAAGAAGGGGAGATTAATACATTTGTGTCATTTATACAACAGTCCTGCATCGCTTTGCATCGCTTTGAATGAGAACATGCGGCTGCTCGCTGGCTGCGCTGGGACAGGTGGGGGCGTGGGTTAGGGGCCAAAAACTCCGCCCCTTCTGTTCTCTGATTGGTCCGGTCAAAAATCTACCGGAGAAATCGTTGTCTATGAGAGAAGTCCCAGACTGTGCAGTGAAGGGAAATGAGAATTGAGCGGAGCTGTGCAGGAAGGCGAGGGCCAGGCTAGCGAATGGCAGGCCACTTATGGTTTCTAGGACTTGCCAGCATGTTGGGAACGAACTTGGATGGAGCTAATAAGCATGGACCAGTGGAATGCCCACAAATTTGGCCATTTTGGATCATCAAAAGTACCAGCAGAACTCAAAGCTGACGAGAAATAACAGGCTGCTTGAAAAAAATCAACAACTATAGCTTATCTGAATCTGACTGCCCTGTTCGGCCTCAAAGCAGGCCAACTTATCATTAAATTTCCTCCCACCTCCCGAGAACTTCTGTGAATGCTTACCAGAGCTGTACCAGCTGACACCAACATCTTATCAGGACTATGGTGCTATCTGGAAATGCTTCATGGGTAAATCTCACCGTCTTGTCGTCAAATGCATGTAATGTGTCTATAAATGTGTTTGCTGGTGGAGTTTTTTTAAATGTCTTAAATCATGTCCTGGTAAGGACAAGGTGTGAAGAGATCTTTTTTTGTAATGCCACTACCTTTCCTCATGGCCTTTCCCCTTTTCTATCTAAATAATAAGGGACCGCGCTCTTAGGAGCAGCAGCAATGTGCACTCTGCCCCTCTTTCAGATAACTGTACGAACATAATCTCACTGTGCTGTACTACGGCACAATGATAATAAATCTTATTCTGATTCTGATTCTGAACACACACGGCTCTCAGGTGAAACAGACAAAATCAGGTAAACCCCCCCCCCAAAAAAAAAAAAAGTTATTCAGTGGACATACCTCTTTCGGCACCTACAAAGTGACAGAAGAAGCAAAATGTGAAATTAATTTCTGAACAGACTTTTTTGTTTGTTTCTTGTTTATTATGAATGTGTTCAGTGTCGTGCACACACACCTCATAGATGGAAAATCCAATAGTGAGGAACTTGAGGCCTTTATGGCGCTGCATCCTCCGTCCTTTCTGCATCAGAGCCACGACGACAGTGCAGACCACCTGCC
The DNA here is from genome assembly GCA_038048925.1 of Garcialebias charrua. Lineage (NCBI taxonomy): Eukaryota > Metazoa > Chordata > Actinopteri > Cyprinodontiformes > Rivulidae > Garcialebias > Garcialebias charrua. Next base: position 23,673 of record JBBPBX010027139.1, read on the forward strand.
CGTCCTCAGGGTCGTCATCCTCCTCGTACAGCTGAAGGCGATACTGAGGATTTGTCCAAAACGTGTCTACAAAAAAAACGTTAGCTGCAGACGATTTCTTTGTTGGGTTTGTTATTTAACCTGGAACCAACCTGGAAAGTTCCTGCAGCCGCCGGCAGAGCTGCCTCTCACCCAGCGGCCTTCGTGGACCGACACCGTCCAGCTGTGCCTCTCGTCTTCCTGCAGCGTGTCCGGCGTCAGGTTGCACATCTCCAGCTTTGTGAAGATCTTCTTGAAATCATCGAAGGACATCCTGGAGGGAAACGACTCTGAGGAGGCTTGTAGTAGCACAGGGCTATTTAACTAAGCTGCTCAGGGGACCAACGTTTCTGTTCATATGTGTCGTTTGCGTTATGACGGTTAGTTTGACACAACCTCAAACAAACTGAACAGCTCACAGGGATTTCCTGACAGATGCTGCGGAGAAATTTGACTTGGGATGAGCCCTCGCCTTCATCATCACCATCATCTTGATTATGTGGTTAAACCAGAGCACGAAAGCTGTGACAGAGGAGTCAGGGAAGGTAAACTCACCAGAACTCACTCGTCTCTACGGTCTGTTTCTTCAGATTCTCCCTGTCTGCAGTGGAGATGGTCGACCACTCCTTGGAGCTATGAAAAGAGAAACAAATAAAGCGTAGAAAATAAAGAAAAGAGTGACAACACCAAACGATCAGACTCGTCTCAAAATCCTTCAAAACAGAGCTTCAACCGGAGAAAAAAAAAACATTGTGTTCTTAATTAAGTGAAACAACTGAAACTAAGTTGTTAAAGGTAAAGAAAGGAAAACAAGCTAAAAGCAGCAGAACATTAGCTAAAATTAACACCAGATGCCACACCTATAATGAACAAAATGCTATCTTCAGGAAGACAGAAGGTAAAAGTAGCAAAACACAGACAAGAGCAAAAAGAAGCAAGATGAAGCTAAAGCTACAATCATAAAATACTAGCTAAAATGAGTTAAAGGGCAGCTAAAGGTCAAAAGTTGCAGAACAGTACATAAAATAGGCAATAAACAACAGAGATTTGAACAAAACAAGTGCTAAAATAAGGAAAACAGTAGCTAAAGTAATAAAACAAATCCTAAAGCTAAGGCCATCTAACAATAGCTAAAAGGAGTAAAATGGTAGCTAAAAGTTGCTAAAATAAGAATAGTTAAAAGTAGCAAATCAGTATAATTAAAAATACCAGAATGGTAGCTAAAAGCTAAAAGCCATGAACATAATCTAAACTGTTAAGGTAGCTAAATGGTATCTAAAAGATAAAAATGACATAACAATAGCTAAAAGATGCAGAATGGTATGAAACAGCTAAAAGTATAGAAGAAGGCCAAAATAGAGCAAATATATCTCCTGAAATGAATTTTAAAGAGAACAATGATTTTGTAGGAACCCCAAAAAATGTTAATATTTCTGGTGAATTGTTAAAATAAATATAAACATATTGAAAAGTAAATAAGTTACAAAAGTTAAAGCTGTTCCTGACTGAACTAATTTGAACAGTTAAAGACCAACGTGTGAGGAAGTATAATTTTAAAAACACACAGAAGAAACAATAAGCTCCAACATCATCATCATAAGCAGCTATAACTGGTCCACACCACTTCTCATGTTTTTAAATTAAATATTCTACAAATGTCTCTCAGCATCTCTTACTTGGCACACCAGGGTCCCTTCCAGAGCACCCGACCCCAGGGGTTGCGCAATCGAATCAGGCGAATCTTGGTGTCCTTTGCAACTTCGTCACACTGAGAAAACAAACCTCGCGTTAGCGGTGCGTTAATCTTTCCCCTCTAAAGAATACGTGTGTGCACCGTGCCTCCTCCAGAGCGATGATGGAGTAGGCGTGACCTCTAACCAGCCCATGCTCAGTCCGGGACTCCAGCTCACTGGCTGAAGAAACCTTATAAAGGAAAAACAGAACATAAAGTTGGAACAATGTGACCTTGTGGTGACCTTTTGAGTGTTTTCTCCTCCACTCACATCTATAGAGCTGCCCATCAGCGAGCCTCTCTGCAGGGCCTTCTTCATGATGCTGTAGAGGTCCACCGGTGCTTCAGGCAACTCAAAATACTCAGTTACTCCACCGGTGAAGTCCTCCATGGCCTCCAGAGTATTCCCCCCTTTTAGTGCCTCGTACGACCCGTGCAACCTGAGAGAGAGAGACATCCAACATTCTTGAGAGAGTGCAGACACGTGTGATCTAAGGGTTTTCACAGCTTGGCAGCCAATTTAAGAAACGTAAAGGGTTTAGTACTGTGTGAATGTTTATGAAGCATGTTGTGATCATTTTTCTTCTGTACATTTTCTTTTTGGGTGCGATTCTCGTCCCGCAGTTTTTAAGCTATTTCTACAAATCATAAATCAAAACATTCAGCTCATTCAGGACAATCCTGCTATGACTTTTGGTATTGGTGCAACTTTAGCTTTTTGAAATATTTAGCTTTTCCTGCCACTTTTTCCTCTTATAGAAAAAGAGTTGAGCTCATTTTACATCCTTCATATCTTCTTTAGATCTGTTCACAACCTTTGACTGCTCCTTTCACATTTTGTTCTGGTTCAGCTTCTTTCAGCTCCCTTGTGCACATTTAAACTTTTTTCAGCTACTTTCAGCTAATTTCAGCTGTTTTGTGCTCATTTCAGATTGTTTTTGCTAACATTTTTGTTCTTCTTTCTTTCAGCAAATTTTAGCTTGTTATGCTCCTTTCAGCTTCTTTCTGCAAGTTTTAGCTATTTCTGCTATTTCAGCTACTATTTAACTGTTTTACACTAATTTCAGCTTTTTCAGCTAATTCCACATTTATTGCACTCATTTAAACTATTTTTAGTCCAATTCAGCTAAAATATGCTCTCTCTATTTACTTCTGCTAATTTAAGCTTCTTTCTGTCTTTTTAGCTACTTTTCAGATGTTTTTGCTCATTTCAGCTTTTTTTTCAATTTCAATTTCTTTGTGCTCATTTCTTTTTCTTTCAGCCTAATTGGGCACATCTGTGTTCTCTCTACTTTCTTCTGCTAAATTGAGATTATTCTACCCTTTCAGCTACATTTTTAGCATTTTTGGCTTATTTCAGTTGTTCTCAGATAAATTAAAGTATTTCAAAATAATTTCAGCTACTTCAGCCTAATTAATTTTTTATGCTAATTTTAGCTTGTTATGCTCCTTTTAGCTTTTTCTGCTAGGTTCAGCTACCTTTTAGCTCTTGTGTGCTAAATGTAGCCTTTTCAGCTAGTTCCACATTTCTTAAGCTCATTTCAGCTCTTTCCACTTCTTTCTGCATTTCAGCTACTTTTCAGCTAATTTTTTTTGCTAATTTCAGCCCTTTTTTAAGCTAATTTCTTAATTTTTATGCTGATTTCCGCTTATTTATAGAGTGGTAAAACCTGAATGTTTTCAGACTGAAGAAGAGAAACAACAATCTGTTACTTTGCATAGGCTTTCTCCAGCAGAGCGCTCCAGAACTCGTTCTTCCTGAAGGATTTGGTGAAAACCAGCTGGTTGTTGCAGGTGGGGATGCGATCATCCACCACCACATCGATCCACTCGCCATAACGCCAAAACTGAAAACAACAAAGCCGACACAACTTTTTATAATGTGCAGATTCTTTGAAGAAAGTGTCAATTTTTTTTTTATGTAAAAAAATGAGCAAAAAATTACATTTCAATAAAGATTTGTTTTTGTTTTTTAATCATGGCCAACAACATTTTCCATTAGAGTGCAAATTATGAAAAGCCCATTTAATAAATGAGACCACGTTTTTTTAAATTGGAACAATAAATGCTATATGCTGGTGAAGATTCTCAGTCGTCCAGGACATGATGAAATCAAAAAAGGCGTTCAATACAGGATCAACTGGACTTTATTTGTTGCAGAAAACGTTTCGACTTCTGTCCAGAAGTCTTTTTCAATTCTGAATGGAAGCTGTGAGAACGAGAAGTTTTATACAGGCTTACAAGTCACGCACCAACATATGAAATTGGAAACTGAAAAAACACCACAAATTAGCTAACATGCCCATTCTATTTAAATTGACAAAACGACACATCCCAGAGATTTCAACTGTCTAAGACCTATAACTCAGTTTTGGATTTGATTCCGAAACGTTTTACACCGGATGGGAGCAGGGATGCCTTGTCTGTAAATTAGACTAACAAAGTTCTCTGAGTAGCCTCTTTTGTTGTTTGGGAGGTGTTGTTTGTCAATTTACATACAGTTTTGTGTCTTCTAACAGAGACCTCAAGGGAACCTCCTACTGTTAGGTGTGATCTTTCAATTTACATGTATGTGTTACAAACCCCCTTTTAAGCTGGGATGTGTCGTTTTGTCAATTTAAATAGAATGGGCATGTTAGTTAATTTGTGGTGTTTTTTCAGTTTCCAATTTCATATGTTGGTGCGTGACTTGTAAGCCTGTATAAAACTTCTCGTTCTCACAGCTTCCATTCAGAATTGAAAAAGACTTCTGGACAGAAGTCGAAACGTTTTCTGCAACAAATAAAGTCCAGTTGATCCTGTATTGAACGCCTTTTTTGAAAACAATAAATGCTCATTTTAATCTAACCTATAAATCAGACTTTTACATAATTTAGTCAATTTACTTATTTTCTAATTTATAACCCAAATTAAAATTAGGGGTACCATATACTGTATTTGAAGAGCTAAAAATAAACAATAAGTATACCCTGATGCATGCTCAATAGTCCAGGTAGAAAAATCTAAAAAAGCTAAGTCTGGTCCTCTGGACATTCAAAAAACAAAACAAAACAAAAAAATTGTAGAAACGTTTCGTCTTTCGTCCGAAAGACTTCCTCAGTCTGAGTTGCTGTATTCATTTATAAGACTGAGCTGAATACAGCACTCAGACTGAGGAAGTCTTTCGGACGAAAGACGAAACGTTTCTACAATTTTTTTGTTTTGTTTTGTTTTTTGAATGTCCAGAGGACCAGACTTAGCTTTTTTAAACAATAAGTATATTTTGGTGCAACATGCAGGAAAGAAAAATCTGTTTCATGCCGAATAAAGGAGTTGAAAATTGCTCCGTTTTTCATAAATAGTAAACAAAAGCAAAATAAATATAACTGTGAGGTGGCCTTTTTTTTATGCATTATTTATTTATTTATATTTTTTTGCACTTTTTTACGATGAACTGTGTTGACAGAGATTTTTATGCAGCAACGTGCTAGTTTTGATTGGCCTATAAAATATATGTTTAACGACACAGCATATGTTTCTGTAGAACCTGGAAGTGGAAGATCCCGGCGTAATTTTCAGTGAAGCTCTGATCCGGAGGAATCACTCTGTACAGCAGCTTCTCGTTCAGAGTCAGACAGGCGATGGCAGCCAGCAGCCAGCAGTCACCTGCCAACGACAGATTCATGAGCTGCAGGATCACATCCAAACAAAATCATCATTTGGAAGGGAACATAAGAATAACCCAATACAGGTATGTGGGAAAATAAAAAATCTTCATTGTGACTCATTTTACCAGCACAGGTCACATATGTCGTTCTCAAACCATATTTTTTTTTTTTCATTAATTGTGCTGCAAGCTCATGCCAGTGGCACTAATGCACCCCTATACCATCAGAGAGACTGGCTTTTGAACTGTGTGCTGAGGACCACCTGGATGGTCCCTCTGCTCTCCAAGCTGTCTGTAGCTTCCAAGAGAGTTTAAAATGTCTGGCATTTCATGCAATATCCCAAATAATTTAGTTCTGAATAATTCAGGCTCTTCGTAACATCTTTAGATGAAATAAAATTGTAAATGTTTAAAAACCTACTGGTTGAATTTGACAATCTTTTGTTGCAGTCAGTGTCCAAACTGTGCAGAAAAGCAGTTTGTGCAGAAGTCGCTTCAGGTTCTGTCTGGATTTTCAGTGAGGTTCACGTCATAAATAAGACTTTAACCCTTTATTACCTGAAGCTTTGTTTAGAAACGTCTTTAGCTGATCATTAAATGTTCTGAGCTTCAGCAGAAACACGACACATCAACTAAAAACACATTTAGGGTTCTAATTACAGTATACAAATCGGATTCCAAAAAAGTTGGGACACTAAACAAATTGTGAATAAAAATGGAATACAATGATGTGGAGGTGCCAACATCTAATATTTTATTCAGAATAGAACACAAATCACAGATCAAAAGTTTAAACTGAGAGAATGTATCATTTTAAGGGAAAAATATGTTGTTTCAAAATTTCATGGCGTCAACAAATCCCAAAAAAGTTGGGACAAGTCCATTTTTACCACTGTGTGGCATCCCCCTTCTTCTTACAACACTCAACAGACGTCTGGGGACAGAGGAGACCAGTTTCTCAAGTTTAGAAATAGGAATGCTCTCCCATTCATGTCTAATACAGGCCTCTAACTGTTCAATCGTCTTGGGCCTTCTTTGTTGCACCTTCCTCTTTATGATGTGCCAAATGTTCTCTATAGGTGAAAGATCTGGACTGCAGGCTGGACATTTCAGTACCGGATCCTTCTCCTACGTAGCCATGATGTTGTGATTGCTGCAGAATGTGGTCTGGCATTATCTTGTTGAAAAATGCAGGGTCTTCCCTGAAAGAGATGACGTCTAGATGGAGCATATGTTGTTCTAGAACCTGAACATAGTTCTCTGCATTAATGGAGCCTTTCCAGACATGCAAGCTGCCCATGCCACAAGCGCTCATGCAACCCCATACCATCAGTGATGCAGGCTTCTGAACGGAGCGTTGATAACAACTTGGGCTATCCTTGTCCTCTCTGGTCCGGATGACATGGCGTCCCAGTGTTCCATAAAGAACTTCAAATCGTGACTCATCTGACCACAGAACAGTCTTCCATTTTGCCACACTCCATTTTAAATGACCCCTGGCCCAGTGCAAACGTCTGAGCTTGCTTAGAAATGGCTTCCTCTTTGCACTGTAGAGTTTCAGCTGGCAACGGCGGATGGCACGGTGGATTGTGTTCACTGACAATGCTTTCTGGAAGTATTCCTGAGCCCATTCTGTTATTTCCTTGACAGTGGCATTCCTGTTTGAGGTGCAGTGACGTTTAAGGGCCCGGAGATCACGAGCATCCAGTAGAGTTTTACGGCCTTGACCCTTACGCACAGCGATTGTTCCAGATTCTCTGAATCTTTTGATGATGTTATGCACGGTTGATGATGATAACTTAAAAGTCTTTGCTATTTTACGCTGGGTAACACCATTCTGGTATTGCTGCACTATCTTTCTGTGCAACAATGGTGGAATTGGTGATCCTCTTACCATCTTGGCTTCTGAGAGACACTGACACTCTGAGAAGCTCTTTTTATACCCAATCATGTTGTCAATTGACCTAATTAGTGTTAATTGGTCTTCCAGCTGTTCGTTATATGCTCAATTTCCTTTTTCCAGCCACTTATTGCTACTTGTCCCAACTTTTTTGGGATTTGTTGACACTGTGAAATTTTGAATAAACATATTTTTCCTTTAAAATGTCACATTTACTCAGATTAAACTTCTGATCTGTCATGTTCTATTATGAATAAAATATTGACATTTGCCATCTCCACATCATTGCATTCAGTTTTTATTCACAATTAATTTAGTGTCCCAACTTTTTTGGAATCCGGTTTGTATCATTTTGAGTTAAAATAATCCACCTTTTACTGTCTAAATATTCTTTAGTGTTATTAGTTGTGTATCTTGGATCAAAATCTCAGTTTGGACACATCAAAAATGCTGCTGTAATCTAATATATCTGTGTTGCTCAAAGCAGGATCACAACATGACAGAATATTCTCTCCTGTAAAGCCATTTATTTTTGGTCCACATCAGCCTTAACACTTTTAGTGCTTAATTTTGTGTTTTTAACACATACTTGTAATCCTGTTTGTAGAAGAAGAAAAAAAGTTAAATCATAAAATGGGTAGTATATGGCCGGGAAGTTCTTTATGTTTATATTTTAGGTATGAAGAACCTGTTTGCTGTTACAGTATAGTTGTTCATTCCATTCAGACAAAAACAATTTAAACCAGAAGCTATGGTAAGAATGTAAAGTGATGGCAAATCCTTACTTAAAAAAAACTTTTAAATTAAATATTTATTTATTAATTTTTGCATTTTGAGCAAGCAGTTTAATGAATAGTTTAAATATTACCCAGCTCCCCTTGACAGATGTCTGTTCTGTTGGCTCCATCCACAATAAACTGAGGGTTTTCACAGATTTCCTGGAAGACAAAAATGGTGAACTTTATACTTCTGAACCTTGTTTCTCATCAATCTTCGTAAAACGGACAGAGACATTTGAATCAAAAGGACCAAATCTAATTTTTTTCATCTCGTATTTACAGAAAAACATGCTCTGGTTCACCGATATTTAAATATAGCTTCATTTTGCCTGCAGGACGTCTGATCTCTCCAATGTTAGTGTCTGTTTTAGTTCATCTAATATAAACCAGAAGAGTTTTGGGGTCTTTTTATTGCCTCAGTGAGTCTGGTGCCCTCCATGCGTGATCTACCAGAGGCTGCTAAAACATGAACTCGTGTTCTTAAATTAGACTTGGCTCACCAGCTGACCCCTGGATGAGATTCATGTGTCACTAATCTCATGAATGTGTCAAGACATCTGCAGATCTAAAGAAACCAAACAGGATTAACAAACTGCTTTTTTGTAAATAAGTCATGATGTTTGTGTATTAAAATAATCTAGATTTAAAAAATATATGTTTAAAACAGTGGTTGCTTATAAAGATTATTGTGCTACTTTATACTTTTATATGATAAATGTCAAACCTGTAACAGTAAAATGTTTTAGTTCGCTTTATTTGTACATAAGGCATTTCAATAGCTACAAGTTTATTTACATGTATTACAATTTGCAGCTGATTAACTTTTGAAGTCAGCTCGATTCAAGATGGCTGCCACCGCAAATCAAATTTAGCCAACACTGCTACCACACCAAATTCTAGCATAGTTTCTGTGAAATTGCATGAGTTGCAGCCATTTTTGTTTGAGTGTCATGTCCAACACTTATGAGCGCTAATGGAGAAATTTCTGCTTAAAACTTGTCTGCTAGCAAAATATTTTATGAACCTCTGAATGGATTTAAATGAAACTTGTGCAAATGAGTCATAGGATGAACATCGTTGGAGCCAGTCCATTTCAAGATGGCCGTCACAGCCAACTGACCTTTCAAAACACAAAAAAGGCTGCAACTCAGTTAGCTTTACAGAAGTTGAGATAAAATTAGGTGTGATAGTAGCCGAAAGTTCTTCCCAAGACATAATCCATCCATAGTCATTGTGAGAAACCTTTGCTGTAAAATCTAGCAGTAACTTTTGGAGTCGCCAATATGGCCGTCAGCTGATAAAATGTCCCATAACATCCAAACATACACATACCAGTACTTTCTGTTAATGGAACTAAATACGTTTAAATAACACTTTGGGTCCATTTTGCATTTTTTAAACTATTTTTGTGTTTTCGAAACAGGAGTCTGTTGTTTCAAGACTTCTGAATATTCACATTTTAAAATTATTTTAGTCTGATGTTGAAATTTTGGATGCTAAGGATTATTGTGCTGCACTTTACTTGGACCTTTTGACACTGTGGATCATGACATCTTGTGTCATAAGCTCTCAGAAATTGGTTTCTCAGATCAGACCATTGGTTGGTTCATTAACTATCTCAGATCAGATGTGTTCAACATAACGGTACTTCTTCCAGCTATCTAGCTGTTAACAACGGTGTACCACAAGGTTCATCCTTAGGACCCACCCTCTTCACAATCTACATAAGTGATGAAGCTCAGATCGCTGGTGAAGATTCTCATGATGATCATTCTCATAATAGCTCAGATCATTCCTTTACATTTTTATGCTGATGGCACAGTTGTTTATTGTCGAGCTAGAACAGTTGTTATAGGGTTTTCCAGCTTTTACAATGTGCATTTGACATCAGTCAGATTTGTTCCATCTCAAACTGGTGCTAAATGCTGACAAAACCAAAGGGATGTTGTTTTCAAATAGGAAATTGGTACTAAGAGTCCTTCCTTCTACTGTATTTTGTTTATGTTTATTAAATTTGTTCTTTTTGTGTGTGACAAAAACACATTACAAAACAATCCCATAAATTAAAACGTACAAAATATAAAAAAAATGAAAGGTAGCAGAAAGAAGAAAAAAAATCTTATTATATCTGCCCCTTTTTTCAAACAATCAGTTCAAACAATAATAATCTTCCAGCAACAGTACAAAATGAATAACTCTTTCTAATTTTCTAACTAATACAATACACATTATGCTACTTCATATATACGTATTTTTGACAATTTTCTTAAATGTAAACATTGACTTGGCATTTTTAACTACATTCTCCAAACCATTCCATAATCTAATTCCCTGGATTGAGGTAGAACGTCCCTTCAAACTAGTTCTGTATTTTGGTTTTACAAATATGTCTGTCCCCTTAAGATTATAACAACTTTGTCTTTTTACAAAATACATTTGGATATTTAAAGGTAATGTGTTATTCTGAGCCCTATACATAACTGATAAAACATTATAATCTTCCAAATCAGGGAACTTCAATAACCTCAGTTGATAAAATAATGTACTTGATGGATGACAGTAATGTTTTCTAGTGATCATTCTTACAGCTCTTTTCTGTAAAATAAAAATAGGCTTTGTGAGTGTTTTACACACTTTCCCCTACACATCAATACAATAGATTAAGTGTGGAACAATGATTGTGTTTTATTTTATCTTCTAACAGTGACCCTATATGTCGATTCTTATAAATATTTGTGTATTTTGGTCGATTCGCATCTCTCTTTCATCTTTCATTCTCTTTCAACTCTCTGTTAAGCCCCGCATGTCAAAAACTTGGTAAAGAAATTCAAAGTAAAACTGGATTTCTTTATCAGAAATAGATATTGCCGAAAGTGGTATAGTAAAGTGGTATGGTAACTCTGAAAACTAGAAAACACCTCATAACTGTGACTCTCCTTCCTTTCACATGGTGACTTTATCTACATGAACGCCCCTACAAGCACCCTGCAGATGTTGGATGCTGTCTATCACGGTGCACTAAGATCCATAACTGGTTGTAACTACCGTACCCACATTGCCACCCTGTATTCATTCATTCAACATTTATTTAGGCAGGTTAATCCCATTGAGCCTCGAGGACTCATTTACAAGAGAGACCTAGTTTCAACAAAGAATTGAATTCTGACTTTAATCTGCGTATTCCGACTTTAATCTGAGGATTCCGACTTTAATCTGCAGATTCGGACTTTAATCTGAGGATTCTGAGTTTAATCGGAGGATTCTGACTTTAACTTTCACTGGTTAACTGGTCATCGTTAACTTCCCGCAGACATCTGAAGCTCTCGACCTTGACCTTTCTAAGGGATTTTAAACATCTGCTAAGTTCATTCATGGCAAAAACCAATGCAGACATGTTCCTGTTTTTAGCATTTGACACTGCTTTATAATGTTGCTGGATTTTTTTGTTTAATTTTTATATAATTTATTGTATTTACTTTTTAATTTTACATGCTTTTATTGTATAGGATTGTATACTGTTGTACCTCACCGACCTGTGTTCTTTGTTTAAAACAGGTATTTCTTGTAAATGAATCCCAGTGGCTCAGTGAGACTAACCTGTATAAATAAAGGCTGAGTCTCTGTCAGTGTGTCGGCAGATATTTGAGTCGGTCATGTCTCCTGCTGCCAAACAGCTGCTGTCAAAGATACTCGTCATTAAAGGCAACTTATTCAAAACTTTCACAGCCTTTGCAGGTATGCGTGTCAGAAGGCGCTCTGGGTAAACCACATTGACGTTGGGCTCAGAGAGGCGTGGTGAAACCCACAGCTATGCGGCAAGGGCGTAGATTTCATCTCATTATTGGGGGGGACCATAAACAGGGAAATTTTTTAAGAGCAATTTTGGGGGGGTCGGCAAAGTTACAGTGAAATGTAATGCAAAATGTACAGAGGGAAGTTTATCCAAACTGCATGCATATACTATGCAGAATAATCAGCAATAATATTGATTTAAATGGCATGTATTTAGTAGTCTTAATACTACTATTAATCAGTACAATAGTGACACTCATTACTCTTATAAAAAAATTAATGTGTTCAATCTTTGCCACTTGTCAAAATGACAAGTGGCAAAATGAGAATTTTGCAAAATAGGTCCCCTCTAAATATTGTTTAAATTTCAGTTTGGCTTGTATTCATAGATTGCTGTGGTCAGTGTCACTGATAATCTGGTACACCTTCCCAAAATCTTAAAGCTTAAAAAGAAAACAGTTTTCAAGGAGAAGAAATACTTTAATGCAGGGGTCACCAAACTTTTTGAGACTGAGAGCTACTTCAGTGGGACCAAGAGGCACAAAGGTCCACTTGTTCGTTCCAAACAAATTTGCATGGTTCAACTTTAATTATAGTATTAATAATAATACATTTACATACATGTGAATATGACTGCCTGATCACATCTGATCTGGTCTGTATTATTAAAGACTCCACACAATGATTTAGCTTGGTAAATATGATCAATTATTATTGATAATTACCAGTAGTGATTAGAACTCTCAATCAAGAACTTGAGTCCTCAGTTTGAATAATTTTTTGGCTCTTCTGTGCAAATGTAAATTGTTCTTAGCTTTGACTGGGAGTGTGGATGGTTGTTTGTCTCTTTGTCTGTCTCTGTGATGGACTGGAGACCTGTCCTGGGTGTCTCTGTGATGGACTGGAGACCTGTCCTGGGTGTCCCTGCCTTCACACAAAAGCAGCTGAGATTGGTTCCAGTCCTAAACAAGGGGGCATAATGGATTACTTATTAACTGATATTTAAACATAAAACACTATTTCTTTTATGTTAAACTCAATCTGTAACATTTGAAATTCATTGTATTTTATAAATATTTTATTAACTGTTTTGTAGAAATGAACACGTTTGTAACATTCATTCAAAATATGCCTTAACTATTAACAAATATGTAGCATTTTTTAAGAACCTATTAAGAATAAAATCTTCCAGTTGCAGATACAAAATATCAATAATGTAATATAATAAACAGTGACATTTTTAAATTAATCATGTGACATAAGTATTGATCCTCAACATTTTTTATAATAATAATTTATTTATAAAGCCCTTTAAAACAACCACAGCTGCAACAAAGTGCTACACATATAAAATCATTTTAACTAATCATCACATCTTCTCTACTCTTTTTAAATTAATTATCTTTCACATATTTTATCATTACTTCTTTCAAGAGCTCCACACCTGAAAATATGATGAATGTGAATCCATCCTGCTCAAAGCTGCGCTGACATTCTTCTGTCTGTTGTGAGCCAGTTAGCATTGAAGCTAGCGTGTTAGCTGATGAAGTGTCGCTCCTCGTTGCGTTTTGCTGTTGCTACAGCCACTAATGAGACACAGACACACTTGTCTTTCAACACTGTGAAAGACCTTTTCCTCCCAGTCACTGTCACCAATGTTTTAAGTAGCTACTTACTGGAAGTTAATAGTTTGTGCTGCAGCTCACTCCCACCCAGCGGCTCCGCACCGAGCCTGTGACTCCGGTGCTTTTGTTGTTCCTTGTAAACATTGGACTAAACCATTTGCCAACAGAGAAGGGGGGGGGGGCAAATTTTCCTTTTTTTTCTTAGAATAATGGCGGATTTCTCTCTTTTTTTGCCTTTTTATATTTGATATTGTTTAAAGACACGGTTTCCTTTATTGAATTATTGGGGGGGACAGATCTATATTTCCCCAAGATTGGGGGGGTCCGGACCCCCCCGACCCCCCCAGGATCTACGC
>JBBPBX010027140.1:1654-14154 GCA_038048925.1 Garcialebias charrua
TTAAAAGAAGGCAAATTTATACCACCAAACAGAAGAAATGATGGAAAATACAATTAGTGTGAATAGTGTTATAGCCAGGTGACAGACTGTGAAGCTGAGCCAGGGATAGTAGAGATGAAACACAACAGAAACTTGGTGATGTGTAAGCAATGTGTGAAAAAAGTCCAAATATACATGTACAAACTCATTTCCAGGAGTAGTAAAAGAATAAAAACTGTTTTCAGAACCAGATTTGTGGAGTTTCACCATCATCGATTACCATGCACTACCCCCATTCCAAAGGCATGTCTTGGCTTTCTGACCCAAGCTTATGGGGTTTATGCATTGTGAGTCTCAGACCAGCCCCAGTCGGTCTTCTGCTCTGGTTATGTTTGCTTTCAGCAGTCTGCCACCTTGGTGTGGGTGAGATTGCCATAGCAAGACTGTACAAATCTCATGCAATGTCATTTTCTTTGTGACACACAACAATAGAAGACATGGAGCTGATGCTACTTGTCCTCTTTCCATACACTGTCCTCAATATGTTAAAACAGAATGAGACAAGGATGCAAACTGAAAGACAAAAATGGTCTTGCAAGAAAAGGAACTGTGGAACAATACTTGAGACAGCACCGGACCATTCAACAGTTTATGATGAAGACAAGAGGGCAAGACAATGAGTAATAAGGGAAAGCTAAAGGTAACCTAATGGTGTTGTTGTTGTTGCATTTTAGTTCAAGCATAAATATGATGCAATTAATTAAGTGGAAGGCTAAAGAATATAACAATGGATATTAAGTTTGTGTGTGTGATTTGTTTTTTTAGATAATGTACCACCACCGGAGACTGTCTGTCTGGGCCTTTGACTTAACCACCCAGTATTGGGACATTATTGTTCCCGGTTTCACCGAAGCTCCATGGGTGCAGAATATTTGCATGTGCAAGGACACAATTTACCTGTGCTCTAAATTACATGCAGCTTTGGAGCACCAGAACATGAGCTTCTGCAGATTTGTCCCGTTAAAAAATGAGTTGCCATAGGGCTATGTAAACTTTCTACTGGCTCGGAGTGCAGGAACATCCAAAATATGTTTGTTATGAACGTAAAAACAGTGTGCATGTTTGTCTAAGAGTTGTGTGGAGTGGTGCAGGCTGTGTTAGTACCCAAACTCATCAAGTTTCCTAATGCTGGCAAATTTTGTGAAGTGGCAGCCATTTTTGAGGACAGGTAGGATTTCACACAGTGTGTGGGTGCTATTGATGGCTCCACATACCCATCATTGCACCACTACAATACCGCATGGACTGTTTCAATAGTAATGGCTGGCATTCTATGATCCTTAAGGGATTTGTTGTTGGGAAGGGCATGTTCTGAAATTACTTTTTGGGACTGCCAGGGAGCTTGTATGATGCACATGTGCTTTGGCTCTCCAAGCTGTGGGGACTAGCCAGCCATGGAAACCTCTTTTCACATCAGAGACATTGGTTCTGTCACCGCGGGTTACCAAATCCTTGGTGATTCAACATACACATTGCAGGACTGGCTTTTGAAATCATTCACAGACACTGGACACACTGTAGGTGTGGAAACCAACAAGTTTTTAACCATAGATGCAGTGTGGTCGTTGAAAAGACTTTCAGACAATTGAAAGGGTGGTGGCAGTGTCTCCTTAAAAAGAACAAGTGCAACATAGAGCTTGTAAAAACAATGATGAGTGTCTAGTTGTGCTCTTCACAGTTTGTGTGATTCTTGGGACATACCAGCAGCAGACATGGGGCAAGCTGCGGCAGTGGCTCGGGTTGCAGATGAGGGCAGACATGTCAGATATGCTATTGTGCAGATCCTGCACAAAAACTAAAAAATTGTTGGAATAGTTTGTGTTTTGAGTTGTGCTTTTTGTCAATAAATGTTTGTGTTCAAGTCTGTGTAGTCTATTCTAAATCACTATGAACTCACCTGTGATACAAGCGGTTTCTTCACTTACATTACGTTTAGTAAGGTACAACTTTCTGTCCTTTTTCTGTCCTTGAATTAGTGTTTCAAATACTACATTGTAATACATTTCAAAATAAGGCAATATATCTTGTCAATGTCAATTTCATTTATATAACACACTTAAAAAGAAGAAATATTGACCAAAAGACACAAAGAGGAAATCTAGTAATTAAATAAATAAACAATCAAAACATTAAAAACCACATGTTTAATTAAAAATGAGGGATGGGGCCGATCCGATCCAGTATCGGTATCCGATACCAGCATAGTTTCAGTATCTGGTATCGGTTCCAACCTGCCGATATTTTCGATACTTTTCAGATGTCAGAGAGGAAGTGATTTGCACCATACTCTGTGAGTACGTTTTCTGCTGGGATTTAAAAGACTGAACAGACTCTGCAGAACAAATATCTATGGGCAGGGAGTCCCAGAGTCGGGGTGGGGTGGGGGGTGCCACTGCAAAAGTCCAAGATCAATCGTGACCTGAATCCATGCATTACACATCATCATCAAATCTAAGGTATAAGGTTCTAAGATAAATTTTAATATAATGTTTTATCATTTCATTTACTGGTTATGAAAAAGAAGAATCTGTAAGGTGGTTCTTCAACTCCCACCTCCACCAGCATTTCAACCACATCTGAGCTATTATTTGTGCCTTGACTGTTGAGATGGCTACCCTGAGCTGCAAGCAAAATGTTGTTGGTACCTCAAACCCAATGGTAGACACCGGTTAAGGAGGTTGTTAAGCTGAAGAAGGAGTCCTGTCAGGTCTTGTTAGCTAGAAGAACTTAAGAACCAGCTGAGGGCTATTGGCAAGAAGGCCACAGCCCTGCCTTTTGGTGATGCAAAGTCTTGAATTTGTGAGTTCTGTGAGGCCTTGGATAGAGACACTCTATTGGCTCCAAAAAGAGTCTGGTGAACTGAAAGCAGCACTTTACCAATACTGTGTAAAGTGTAGGTGAGGTACTATTGAATTAAACTGTTGATGTTATTTGGCTGTGGAAGGAATATGCTGAGGACTTTTTCAATCGTACCAGCACATCTTCCAAAGTGGAAGCTGACTTTGAAGACTTTGGGGTTGATACATTTATAAATTAGACTGAAGAGATAGTTATAAAGCTTTGTTGCGGCAGGATTCTGTGGTTTGTTGTGGCAAACCATGAGTTCCTTGAGGCTTTGCATACTGCTGGGCTGTCTTGGTTGCAATGCCTTTGCAACACTGCATTTACATTGCATGCAGTGCTACTGGATTGGCAAACCTGACTGGTGGTTCTCCTTTTCAGTAATGGATATGTGTTACAATTATAGGGGTATCACACTCCACAGTGTCCCCAATATGGTCTATTCAAGGCATACTGGACAAGAGAATCCGTTTAATAGTCAAACCTCAAATTCTGGTGGAACAATGCAGATTCTGGCACAGCTGTAAAACAACTGACCAACTGTTTACCCTTATTAGAGAACTTGAGTGGGCATGGGATTTTGCCCAACCAGTCTACATGTGTTTTGTGGACTTGGAGAAGGCATCCAACTGTGTTTCCCAAGGTACCTTATGGGTGGTGCTCAATAAGTGTAAGATTGTGGGTCCATTGCTACAGGTGATGAAGTTCCAGTGCAAACTGTGCAAGAATGTGGTTGGCATTTCAAGTCAGACCCCTTTAGAGTGAGAGTCAAACTTGTCTAGGTCTGCTTGTTGTCACAGATTCTGATCATAACTTTTATGGACATCATTTATTATGCAGTCAGGGAGTAGAATGAGTCCAGTTCAGTAAACTTGGGCTTCTGTCTGCTATTTGCAGATGATGTGGTCCTATTGGCAGAACCATACCATGATTTTCAACTGTTACTGGAGCAGTTAGCAACCAGGTTTGAAGTGGCCATGACCATGGCCTCCAAATCAGTTGGAAAAGGGTGGATTACCTTCTCTGAGTTTGGAGTGAGGTGCTTGTTCAAGTAGAGATGTGTCTTGAGGTTTTGTTCACCAGCAAGGGAAAAGTTGGCCACACCAAACTGCGATGAGACAGTTTGGTGTACCTTCTACCGTATCATATACTTTGTGCAGATTTATTGTTGTAAAGCGGAACCTGAGCTGCGAGGCAAAGCTTTCTGTCTACTGATCCGTGTTCTTATCCTCATCTATGGTCAATAACTCAAAGTCAAAAGTCAAAGTCAACTTTATTGTCAGAACTGCAATATGTACAGGACATACACAGGACCGAAATTGCGTTTCTCTCAGTCCCTCGGTGCAACAGTAACCATCTAAACACTAAACACTAAAACATTTAATACACATAAGCATAAAATAGTAAAAAAGTGTAACACTGTCCTGAGTTTTTTCATAATAGTATAAAAGTATGAAAATTTACACCAACACTGAAACACCAAACACCCCTAAAACACCAAACACCCAATGAACATAAGCATAAAATGAAATAATAAAAGTGTAATACTGTCCTGAGTTTTTGCATAGTAGTATGAAAAGTATAAAAACGTAAATCTATAAAATAAACTGAAGTTTCTAGCGTTGACATTTGCAAAGAGTGGCACAGCAGCATATAAGTTAATGTACACAGTATATGTATGAGGTAGTTGATGTTGGTATAGAGGCAAAGTGGCATATGCAGTGAGGCACATAAGGCACATTTGGCATCCTTAGATAAGGCTAGTCAGAGAATGCTGTATATGTATCTGCAGTAGTGTAGATAAAAGTAGTGTAAATGTAAACAGTAGTAATAAATGTAAAGCAGTAGTAATAAATGTAAACAGTGAATGTAAACAGTAGTATGACTATAGGCAAGGAATCAAGGAATCAAGGAATCAAGGAGTTTTATTAACATTGCATCAATTTCCACCGATTACAACGTAAGTATGTATTGCAGGCATCCAGAAGAGAAATGAGTGCAAAAGCTGCAGCAAAACAAAGCATATTACATGTTTTATCAACACACGATATGTTTTATCAACACACGACATGTTTATTCAACACATTGATATGCTCTTAGCGCGGCCAGGCCCAATCTGTCTCCAGATGAAGGTCAAAAGCAGGAAAAACAGGCAGAAACACTGGGATTCACAGCATTGATATTAAAAAAAGATGAATCACATTTTGTCTTCAAGACACCGCGTGATTCAGTAAAAACCATATCAGAGCACATTTAGGTACAATAACAAAGGAAATACGGCAGGCAAGGAGATTGTGTCCATGATTAATTTCAGACAAACACAAAGTTCAGCAGGTGTGCAGCTGGGTGTTATCCGAAGCCTCACAGAAATCTCTGGGGAGGGGGAGGGGGGGGGCTCTTCAACTCCTCACTCTAGGAGAATGGATTCCCACAGCCCGCTTGTCAAGGACATGTGCAGAAGCCAGATAATGTTTCGTTTGTTATCCAAATAGACCACAGTGTTCTTTTCCACTGCCGCCTCCAAGTCTGTGGGTGCTGTTTCATGGCCGAAAGAAATCCAAATATGTGGTTCTGCTCTGCCCCGCTTTCATGAGCTTCCACCTGTCCCTTGATCGATCCTGGGTGGCTGCAAACAAGTCCCAAAACGGACAGCAGGTGCACGGTGGTCCACCACTGCACCAATCGTGCGATTGAGCTCATACAGCAGCTGGGATGAGGAGCCCACGACCCGGTTCAGAGAATTTTGCTGATCAGGCAGTCCCGACAGCGCTCTGATAGCCGCCGAAGCCTCCCTCAGCTTCCGATAACAAACAACTCCGGTTACGCCAAAAAACAGAGCAGTTGCTACCAATAATCCAATAATCCACAAATCCTCCACGTCTTCGACACTCAGAACGGACAGACACATGGGCTGCCACTGACCCCACGAGTCCAGCACGTATCCAGCCGCGTGTGTGTCGGAGGGACAGACAGCTTCTCCTGACACGGTCCGCTTCGTGGAAAAAATCTTATCCATTGAAGAAACAGCCCAATTGATTAATTCCATATTGGTTCGAGTGAGCGCTGAAGGGTCGCAGACGAGACGAAAAGCAAGCAGGGAGTAGGAAAAACTTAGGGAGGGAAGAGCAGAAAGATATGCGACCTGCCTTGCCGAGTGCCGGAAGAAGAAAGGCAGTAATGTAATACAAACATTAGTGCAAATATGAGAAGTAGTGCAAACTGAATGAACACATGACCGAGAGTTTAGTGAATAACCCGTTTGATGACACAGAGTCCAGTGTTAAAAACTTTGTGTTGAGTGGTAATGTGTGAGAAAGTTTTTTGTGTTAAGGCAGTTCAAATGGGAGGGGAGGCAGAGCAGGCAGAGTGTTTAGCATTCTGACTGCCTGATGAACAGAGCTGTCTCTCAGTCTGCTGGTACGAGCCTGGAGACTCCTCAGTCTCCTCCCTGATGGCAGCAGTCTAAAGCGGCTGTGTAGTGGGTGTGTGGGATCACCTGCCATGCGGTGGGCTTTCCGAGTGAGGCGTTTGCTGTGTAAGTCCTGCAGTGAGGGCAAGGAGGTGCCGACGATCTTCTCAGCTGCTTTCACGATGCGCTGGAGGCTCTTGCGGCAGGATGCAGTGCATGCACCAAACCACACAGTGATGCAGCTGGTCAGGACACTTTCTATGGCACCTCTGTAGAAGGTGCACATGATGGAGGTTGAAGCTCCAGCCCTTTTCAGCTTGCGGAGAAAGTAGAGGCGCTGGTGAGCCTTCTTCGCCAGTGCTGCAGTGTTCCTGCTCCAGGACAGGTCCTTTGAGACGTGCACTCCCAGGAACTTGGTGCTGTCCACTCTCTCCACTGCGGTGCTGTTGATGGTCAGAGGGGCATGTTGTGCATCCCTCTTCCTGAAGTCCACGACAATCTCCTTTGTCTTCTCCACGTTGAGAGTGAGATTGTTGTGTCCGCACCAGAGCTCTTCTACTTCCGCTCTCGGCAGGGACTGGTCGCATCTCCTTTTGCTCCTACATCTCCCTGCATTCCCTCCCCCGCTTCTGCATTTGTCTCGTCTATAACTCTTCAGCGCTCGCTCGAACCAATTTGGAATGGAATTATGTGCGTGGACTGTCTTCTGGGCTATTTCACTTATCGATTCTATCGACAACAAAAATTTCTGCGAAGCGCACCGGCCAGGGAGAGCCAGGGCGCCCTATCGACACGCAGGCGGTGAGCTGCATTATGGACTCTATGAGCAGGCTAATGCAACTGTCCGCTCTTTCTGTCGGGGACGTGGAATCTCTGTGATTTATTGGGACACCGGTGGCTCATGCCACTGAAGGGCTGAGGGGGACCGCGGCGATTGGCGTGCTGACGAGGACCTCCGCTCAGCGAAAATGCTTTGATCCAGGCTATGAAGGACCTTCCCAGCTGTTGTGCGGGCTGAGTCACACGGTGAGAGAAGCGGTGGCTGCCGCGGACCTGCAGTGTGAACTGTGGACTCGTTTACAGCCGCTCGGATTCAAACAGGGCACATACGGAAGGATCTTTTAGCTCGGAACCTGACACGAATTCGGCGATTTGGACCCAGAAAACAGAACCTGGACTTAAAGACCGCAGTAAAAGAACACTGTGGTCTGACTGGAAAATAAAGCAACTAATCTAATCTGGCCTCTGGCCTTGGACTGTTGAAGGCTACAAATCTTCTCCTAGACTGGGAGCTGAAGGAACCCGCTACCCTCCTACCCCTCCCCCGAGAGGTTTCTGTGTGCATTCTTGGTTTGAGCCGAGCTCTGAGACCAGCGAACTGTTTCTTATCTAGAATTGTTACACACAGACTGTTTCCTCCCGCCTGCCGTCATAAATGCATCTTGTCCTGTAACTAAATGTGCTTTATTTGATATGGTTTTTACTGGATCACGCGGTGTCTTGAAGACAAAACGTGATTCATCTTTTTTTAATATCAACGCTGTAAACCCCGTGTCTTATCCTGTTTTCCTATCTTTGACCTTCATCTGGGGACAGATGGGTAGGCCGCGCTAAGAACATATCGATAAAATATGTTTTGTTCAGCTGCAGCTTGTTACACTAATCTCTCTCCTGGATGACTGTAATTACATACTTACGCTGTATCGGTGGAAATTGATGCAATGTCAATAAACCTATCTTGTATCTTGTATCTTGTATCTTGTACAAGGCCAAGCGGCTCACCTCGTTCCTGTAGTCCGTCTCATCGTTGTTGCTGATGAGACCTACCACTGTTGTGTCGTCCGCAAACTTGATGAAGTGGTTGGAGCTGTACGATGGTGTGCAGTCGTGTGTTAGCAGGGTGAATAGAAGGGGGCTCAGCACACATCCTTGTGGGGCCCCTGTGTTCAATGTGATGGTGCTAGATGTGTTACTCCCGATCCGTACTGTCTGTGGTCTCCCGGTCAGGAAGTCTAGCAGCCAGTTACACATTGAGGTGTTCAGCCCCTCTAGGTGGTGACTGAAAAAACAAAATTGATTGTACAGGCTTTCAAAATAAAGTTTCTCTGCATGGTACAGTAGCTTGGATCTTCCTTAGAAATAGGACTAGAAGTTCAGTTATCTGTGAGAGACTTGAAGAGAATGTCTCTCAACTGGCCTAGGAATGCTTTTGAATACCGGTACTCCTAGAAAATATGGAAAAGGTGACTATGGAAAGCAAGGCCTGAGGCTCATTGCTCAAGCTGTTGCTTTGCAACCTACGCCAGACCAAGCCATGAAAAATGAATGGATAGACTGTTACCCTCACATTTTCATATAATATCAATAGTTGTCTTTCAGTGTTGAACCCATTACTCATGCAAAGAACCATTATACTTTTGAAATAATAACATTGTTGATATGTTAATAATAGGCTCAAGAACCACCAGATAAAGAATATTTTTTTCTGTCTGACAGAGATGGGGCCAAGATGGTGTAGTGGCAGGGGAACCGACTTGGGACCCAAAGGACCCAGGTTCAAACCCCAGTCACGGCATAACTTTTGGTGTGTTTGAGCAGCACATCTCATCCCAATTGCTCCCCGGCGCGCTTTCTGTAGCTGCCCACTGCCCCACCTGGTGGTGATTGGGTTAAATGCAGAGTCAAATTTCGTCTTGTATGGAAACATATGTAAAGGATTATGAGGAGGTCAATATTAATACTGACCTCTTTACCTTAATTAATTTACTCATTCAGATTGAATAGTAATTTCACGGATTCTTTCTTTTTCAGTTTACCCAATATTTCTGTGATCTTTATGATGGATAAATAAATAAAGCCATTAAGTGACAGAGACGTTAACTTAGTTTGATATGTCAAAGACACTACCATTTATTTAAAATAAATCAACTAAATTAACACCGTTACACTTGATTGACATGATTTCACTTTCTTTCAATTTAACACGTCAGCACAGTTAAATTACAACACAACAGACATAAATACTGGATGTTAACATATTTAGTCTGAGGGCTCTATGACTTAAAAATAGTTACCAGCTTAGAAATGGAGATGGAGAAATTTAAGAAGGAGAGGTTAAAGGAGGAAGTTATTTATCTTGAGGGTAACCAGAAATGACACTTTCCATCCGACTTCTGCTAAATCCAGGTACGTTTGTAAACAGCTCTTTACCTTCGACGACGAGTCTGATAAAGAGATGACACCAGCCTTTCAGATGCACAGAGTCCTTCAGGCCCAGCACGTCCGAGCCGGTCCTCGTTTACGTTTTCAACGTCTCCTGGGATCCGCATCAACCATCAGAAAATATGTCAGCTACTGGCCTCTGACTTCAAGATAACTATTCCAGGAAGGAATAAACAAAGTTTTGAGCTTACGCTCGTTCTAAGTGGACTATAACAGCATGTTATTAGTCCTTAACTGGATGACGTGCCCTTAGCGTGTGACTAAACGTCCATCCAGCTCTTTGGGAAAGTTCACATCTCTTTGAAGTTCCCAGCAGACTCTGAAGCGTTTCAGCAAAAACTTAGAACTTAAAAGAAGATCATGAGAGGAGTGAGACTTGTGTCTTTTTCATTGGTCCGTGGACCAGCGAGGAGTTCACTTGTTGTTATCAAGATTCAAGGTGAAATTCACAGCAGAGTGAAAATGTTTTGGAAAGACAGAGAGTGCTGGAGCCCTTCTCATGAAAAACAACGGATTAACTGTCTTCTGACTTTCTAAACAAAACGGCCGGGTCTCTCTGACCCGAGTCGTCAACTTTCACACAGCATTGGACACAGTTTAACTCTTACAGAATAACACAGCTTAAAAGCACACATCATGAAAATGACAAAAGTTATTCTTTTGATTACATTAGAATAAAATCAAAGATAGAAATAGTCTCTTTTGGTGACTATGTTCTCAGATTACAACTAATGGAATAATTTGTAGTAAATGTCTTGCTTTACTGAGAGGTCAGTAAAGGTCATCTCTGGAACAGTTCAAAAATACACAGGTGTATCAAAGTGGACACGGTCATGCCCACTACACATACACAGATGACAAAAATGTGACATTATTATTATCAAAACAAGTCCTATTTGTAGGAAAACATATCTTGCTCCCACATGCCTTTCAATTATTTGCATTTGGTGTTAAAACTATAACTACCACACATTCTATGAAATCATACACTTAGTAAAGTAAGAATTCAAAGGTCACTTGTGTGATACAGTAATGACTGTTAGACTGCACATTACAGTCTTATTAGAGGACTTCTTATCAAGGCTTTCCTTCTCCGGAAAATAGATGTGATCCTTCAGCTGGAAAGGAGCGCAGGATGGCCTTAGGCAGAACATTCAACTTTGACACGGTGAAACCATTATCTTAAGTGCAGCATGTTTTTATATTCTTGGCATGTTTCCCTGATTAACTGCAGTCAGGTAGCAGCAGGGTTGCTTATTAGTACAAAGTACTATTTTTTTTTTTACTTTTGTGTTTGCAGGTTTGAGATAGAATAATGATACAAATTGTACAAAACATGTTGCGACTGTAGACATTTTACAAAGTAATTTAGGGCTTCAGTATATTTCTGTTCAGTGCAAAATGTTCAACATATCCAGTATAATTATTTTCAAATGCCATCTGATCCATATATAATCTATGATTCATGATATGATCCATCTTAAATTCAAATAATCCATTCCTTTTTTATCATGACTGCTGTTCAAAATAATTTTCTGTTGAATCCTTCAGTGGGCGGCATGGTGGATCAGTAGGTAGAGCTGTTGCGTCTCAAAAAGGTCGCTGGTTCAAATCCCGGTCTGGGTCCTTTCCAGGTGGAGTTTGCATGTTCTCTCCATGCATGGGTGTGTTTTTTCCAGCTACTCCAGTTTCTTCCAACATATCAAAACATATGTTGGGCTGATTGGTAACTCTAAATTGTCTCTAGGTGTAAGTGAGAGAGTGAATGGTCGTTTGCTTCTATATGGCCTTGCTTGTGACTTGTGACCTGTCCAGGGTGTACCTGTGTTTTGCACAGTGCTAGCTGGACATGGGCACCAGTAATCCTGTGACTTAAAAAGGAAGAAGCGGGTAAAAGATAAATGGATGGATGCATGGATGGATGGATAGATGGCTGGATGCATGGATGAAATCCTTCTGTACTTAATGCTCAACATACCATATAATGTGTATGCATAGCAGTTGTGATAATTCTGTAGGAAAGCTAAATCATATCAAGCCATATGCACAATGAAAGTTACTTTTTCTTTTACAGAATAATCACATTTATTGCATTTCCATATGTGATTACATGTAGAAAACCATGTGATCAAATCAAAGTGTTTTAAAAAGTTTTGAAAAATCACATGGTAAATATGTGCAAAACATATGTTTTGTAAGTTATCACCAACCTTTAAAAAGGCAAAGCATTGGGTGTCCATCTGCAAGGGATAAATTTTTGCTCATCTCTTATTCAGAAATGCCCCCACTGCTAATACACCTTAGCCTACACAAAACTTGGTTGTAACTCAGTTTTACAGATTTTGAGCTTTTGTTTGATGTTGCAGTAGCTGAGATTGGTTCACAACACATACAGTAATTTAAGCACTAATACATCTAACTTATAATACTGTAATGTTGTGAAATTGTGTGCAGTGTCATCTTTTCACAACATAAAGAGATTTGGTTTAAATATCTGCATGAAAGGTGATGGGCAATGCATTCAATTGAGGAAAGCTCAGACAATAATTTGACATGCAGGTGGAAACACATTTGCCACAAGTGAAATATGCATGTGTTATTGTTCCAAGTAGAAACAAATGTGCAAAGCATGTGTTCACAAATGTCAGATATTAAATGAACCTGTTTTCAGATGTGATTTATGTGTGGAAATTCCTATACTTCAGTAATAGTTGGACTTAGTGCACGTTACCTCTTCACTTTATTACACAAAATATATTTCACAACCTGAAAAGGAAGAAGTGGGTAAAGATGATAGATAGATGGATGGATGGGTATTTTGCCATTGCGACACATATGCCTTTTTCCTCACACATATAAAGAAAAATAGAACACTTCAAATATAAAATAGCGCACAAAATACAGTTCACAGACTATAATAGTTGCAATTATGGACACTATCCCTTCGCCACAGTTGTATTATTTCAGCAGATATGGAGATCACATTATT
>JBBPBX010027140.1:16654-27898 GCA_038048925.1 Garcialebias charrua
AACATTTTGAATAATCAGGACTTGCCCATTTGCATTTGTGTGTGTGTGAATCACACAGTTTTTATGAGTAACTGATCTCTCTGTAACAAACAGCTCTCTGCTTTTCTCTTTCAAATCTAAACAAATCGCCACCTGAGTTTGTAATAAACCTTTGTGTATATCCACAATATGTACAAAATGTGTCAGTATTTTAGTAGTTCGCATTGATTTGTCAAATTTTCTATATTTTTATGCTCCACTACAATCTAACAATGCTTTTTGTTCCCTACCAGTGGGAAATGGAGACAGCACAGCTATGACATCACTCTACAATGGGTTGTTCTATTCTGCTAAAGCACAAAATGTTCCTACATCTAACACATTTATTTTATTTCTACCAAATATTTTTTTTAATCCTCCTGCCACCTTTATTAAAATATATATATTTTAGTCTTTGTCTGACACTTTCATTTGCAAAATATTTGAACTAAAACAATCATCTTGACATGAATGACACAGGTTTAGTTGCTACAGAATAAAAAGTTCAGGTGGAGTTCCCCCTCTTTATCCATCAGGCAGCATAGACTGACAACTTCCAGCAACCAAATATCATTGACAAGATTAAAAGTACTGAAACAGTATGACAGAAAATGGTAGTGGTTTTTCAAATTGTGACTTTTTGAAAGTGCTGCATACCTTGAAATCACAAACTGATCCATGCCTACATGCAAACTTCATTTATTCAAAAAGTATTTATTCAAACACCTAAAGCAACACATTTTAGAGGTAAAAACATTAAAGCACACGTATTAAAAAACAAATATTGATTTTTAAACAATATATTTTTAGTTTTGCTCATGCATGGACACAAACATTTTCATGACTCAGTTTTTTGCAGTATGTTTCCAGTTGCACATTTAGGTAGACAAAATGTGCTAAAGCTGCATTTATCAAGTAGATTGTGGTGATGTCAACAATACAATTATGAATGCAATAAAGGAGTGTGTAAAGCAAGCCCTCCCACCAAGCTTGAGGGTTTGGCGTACAGATAACAGCTTTAAAACGGTTATGGCTGTCTTTACAACGCCACTTTATCTCTAACAAGAATTATTGTGGAAAAAGGAGGGCCCAGGAGATACCTCAATCAGCCTACTATGTGTGTGTCTGTGTGTATGTTTTCACAGTAATCCCTGTTCAAGTGTATTTTCTGTTGCACAATCAAAGGCTATGTGCTCTTATGTATGTTTTATTTGTCTGTAGAAGTGTCTGTTTTTTTCAGCGAGTGCTCCCAGTTGTGTCTTAAAAACCAATAGTGCGGGGAGAAAGCCTGGGAGCGATGTGTGCTAAAAGTGCACGTCATCTTCAATAAAGGATGACAGAGTTTGCAGGTCTACAAAGGCAGCTTGTTCCACGTAACACTGTTGGCAGCAGCATTACGGAGCACACAAAGTGCCTCTTCACCACAGTGATGAAACATTTCTCTATGCACGGATGTTGCTGATGTCAGGAACAACATTAGGATGTGATGCAAACCGTGTTAACTTTGTTGGATGTCTGGGGTGAAAATGTTGGGAGCTCTTTGGGATATTTTTTTCTCCCTGTGTTCCTACAATTTTTATGGTTATAAATGTAATCTTAGCCTAAACTTCTGACTCAGGCTCTGAATCAGAATAAGCTTTATTATCATTGTACCCAAGTACAGTGAGATTATATTTGTACAGTCGTCCGAAAGATGGTCGGCGAGCGCGTTGCTGCTGCTCCTACGAGCACAGCCCCTTATTCTTTTAGATACAAAAAGAGGAGAAGGCCATGAGGAGAGGCTAGTGGCATTACAAAAAGATCTCTTCACACCTTGTCCTTATCAGGACATGATTTAAGACAAAGAAAAACTCTATCAGCAAGCTCATTTATATACACTTTACATATGCATTTGATGACAAGACGGTAAGATTTGTCCATGAAGCACAACCAGATAGCACCATAGTCCTGTTAAGATGTTGGTGTCAGGTGGTACGGCTCTGATAAGAATTCACAGAAGTTATTGGGGTGGGGGTGTGGGGGGGTGCAATAGACAGAACTTTCTTAAGCCCCTTTCATAAATCAAACCCGCGCTATTCCCGCACAGATCAGTCCGGATTTAACCCTCCCCAGGTCATTCATAAGACAACAGTTGAAGGCGGGCATGTCCCGCTCAAAGAAACGTGTTCATATGATCAGCTGCAGCGCGGCTTCAAAGAGGCGTGGAGCTGAGCAGAACTGAACCGCAACATATTTTTTGTGGGACAGATGTGTACAAGTTGTCGTGTCATGTTATTTTAAATATTTCCTCAGTAATAAATAAATGGGACAGCTGGCTGCGCGCGCACACACACACACACACACACACTCAGCGCGCTACGCCGCTGCTAGAGGGGGAAAAACAGCAAAACTAGCTTACAGTTGTGTCGTGTTATTTTAAATATTTCCTCAGCAATAAATAAATACGCGCGCACACACATACACACACACAAACGTGTTCACAAGACCCCAAATAGAACCTATTCAAACTCACACGAACACACACTCAGCGCGCTACGCCGCTGCTAGAGGGGGAAAAACAGCGAAACCAGTTTATAGAGAGTCAGAGTCAGAGAGTCTTTATTGTCATTTGCACCGCATGTGGTACATGTGATGAAAACGAGTGGTTATACAGTGGTTTCCTGTCATTTTTAATATAAATCTGCCTGTTGACTACGGTCGCACACTGATGGCATCTATAATCTGAGCGCGGATCGCGCGTCTTGCATTCAGAAGTGGGTCTGCGCGGCTCAGATCCGGGGCTGACACTATGAACCGTGGCGGGTCAGAGGGGGATCAAAGGTGAGTCAATTTAATCCGCCAAACCGCATTTGCGTGTTTTCTGAATGCTCGTTAGAGGCTTGAACACGCATAAAAGCCGGACCGACCTGTCTTACGAAAGGGGCTTATGTCTCCCAGGAGAAATTTGATGTCGACCTGCTTCTAGGCCAAATGGGGGAGTCAGATTCAGATAAGCCACAGTTGTTGATATTTTCAGGCAGATTGTTATTTCTCATCAGCCTTGAGTTCTGCTTTTGACCAAAATGGCCAGATTTGTGGACATTCCATTGGTCTATGCTTATTAGTTCCCTCCAAGATCGTCCTTAACATGCTGTCCCAAAGCCGCAAGTGGCCTGTGATTCTCATAAATTGCTTCCATCTTACAGTTTAGCTCATAAATTAGCTGATTTTGAGTCCTTGAAAAACGAACCAAACCTGCAGACAGGGTCGGCAGCTTTGCCATGGCCGAAACTGCTGCCAACATCTTCCTTAATAGCCGATAATGTAGGTATCCGCCAGTGCCAAAAGCAGACACCCTGATATCATGATTCCAATATCTTCGGCGTCCTCCTGAGACAATACAGAAAGGCACATCAGATCCATGACGTACCCTGCTGCGTGTGTCTCAGTGGGGCATAAGGGCTCTCCAGGACCCTGTCGCTTTGTTGAAAATAATTTATTGATTGCGTTGAAAGTCCAGCTGACCAGATCCATGACAGTAGTTTACATTTTGGAAGATGTGTAAATATAAGCTCTGGTACACAAGACAGAGAGCAAAAAAGCAGGAGGAGGACAGGAGAGGGAAGAAAGGCGTCTGTCTTACATGTGAGCGAGTGAGGAAAAACATAAACATATGTTTTAAACAGAGATTCATTTGTATTATTTGTTGCGCTTAAGCAGAACTACAAAGTAGTTTGTCCGTCAGTGAGCCATACAAATTGTCATGGTCTTGGGGTTTGTGGTGTGTTTGAATTGTTTTGTGAGTTTCCAACTTCATTCTTTGATTTTGTTTATTCTGATTGCTTGTTTTTTTCTGTTTTACACCTCACTCCTAATCTGAGTTTGCTGAGCACATTGCACAATATTTTTGCTTAAACCATTGACATTAACTGTTGGCTTAAACCCTGTCTGTCTATTAGCTCAATGTGTTAATAACCACTGGACACATTTTATTGAAAATTTCAGAAAGCAATCATTGAAAATAGCTCAACAACTGAGTAACCTTGAGGACCAAGAGAATCCAAGATGACTGCTACAGCCCACTGAACTTAGAAAACATACAAAGGTCTATAACTTTTACAGATGTTGAAATAAAAAGTGTTTTTCTAGCTGAGTGTTTCTTAACGCATACTTTAAGTGCTCCTCATTGCAAATGATCTATACATTAAACTTTAAAAATAACTCATTGAACCACTGGACAATTTTCATTTAAACTTTCGAAACATAATCATGTATCATACATCTAGAACTAAATAACATTGGAGTCGGTCCAAATAAATTCAGTCACCACAGTTAGTCAACAATAGCCTAAACAAAATGAAAAAAGAGTTAATTTGAGAGATTTTGATCTAAAATTTGATTTTGTAGTAGCTGAGGCATTCACAACACATACTCTGAGCACGACATCTCGCAATATTGCTTGAGATTGTGCCATCAATTCTCAACATAAAAAGATATTAGTCTAAAACTTGAGCAAGAAGGGCAACTGGAAATATGCATTCCTATAAGGATTTGCAAGGGTTTTATTTATTTATTTATTTGTTAGATACAAATTATTTGTTAACTTCAGCTGCCTGCTTCGCAAGCTTTGTCTTCATTTCTCATCATGTCTTGACACAAACCTTTTACAAAAATGCACATTTGAAAGATTTTATTAAAACTTGTGCAGACACCCATGAATGAAATTAGAGTGAGGATGAAATTACATCTGTAATTATATATTGTTCCTTCTCATTTTGTGTGCATTGTGAATAAAATGTCATTTTTACCCTGCAGTAAAATTCTTGGGCAAGAAGGCATAGTAAGGGTTAAAAAAAGGGAATAATCTATAATATGCTTAAAAACATGGAGTAAAGCGTAAACCTGGTCATTTTCATGTTTAAAACGGTGACATATTCTCAACAGTGCAACTAACAAGTCAATGCAGGGTCCTGATTCAAACTGTATGCAGTCCCAAAAAGGTTTATTATGTTGCCAAATTAGAGTGCAGTGTGGAAAGATGGCACAGAGGAAGAATAATACTTTGTGGTGAAAATTTAAGAGACAAGATTCAGTTTATTTGCATTTTAACCATTAAGTCTACTCTAAAAATGGACATGTTCTAGAAAAGGGAAAATGAGTACTGCTTTGTCAGTGTTGACAAAACATAAGTTGCGTCGGATTATTTCTCCCATTTGGCACCATGTACCTGTCACTGACAGCCTTCAGCAATAAAAAACAAAAGCCTTTTAACGGACACAATGTCCACCCTGACTTTCGACTGACAGCTACAAGCACCACATGACATCCCCTGTCACTGAAGTATAAGCCCAAGGTTGCCATTAGCCTCTCTAAAACAAAAATAACTGTTCTTAAAAATCACTTTGAACATTTCTTTTGTGGTTGAGTATAACCTTTTTTTTTTTTAAATGTCGACAAGTTGATTCACTATAAAGTCTTTCACATTTAAAAAGAAAAGTATTTGGTTTCCCCAACTGCTGTATGCCTTCTTCAGGATATAGCTGCAAAACTTTATTGCCTTTAATAAATAAAGTAAAATAAATAAATAAAAATCTATCCTAAAAAACAGTAGTTTAAGTCCTTGTCAACACAAAAAAACTTGAACAAGCAAAAAAGTATATATATATATTATTTTATCGTGTTGTTTTTGCAAAAGCGAGATGAGATTTCACAGATTATTCACAAGTCATCACTATTTAGAGTGACATTTGTCAGTTTGAGAAATGGGCTGTTGCTGCCAGACAGTTAATCTGCTGGAAGAGGCTGAAAAATCTTGTAAGGCAGCTGATAGCCTCCTCTGGGCTGACAGCGCCTATATCAGCTCTGTCTACTGATCTGTCATCTCTATCTCCTCATCTTTTAACTTAATACATAGTGTGTACAGAACACAGAAAAATGTATAGGTGCCTACTAACCAGAAGGCATACAGAGCTTTGAACGTTTAACCATCATTGCCTTATTTGTTTTTGGGTATGATGAGACTTCCACAAGGTAATAAAAATAACATTCAACTTTATTGTGTTTTGTAAAAATTAAGAACACAAAGTGCAGACTGAAAAAAGTATAGGCAGGAAAACAAGCTTATTATACATCCACTTTGTTATTTATAAAAACATCAAAATCAAAGCAGCAGAATTTTTCCTATATAATTTTCTAAAACATATCAAGGAATTCCATATAAATCGATAGATAAACGCATTAAAAAGTCTGAAGGTCCTACTCCAGAGAATTTTGGATAAAATAGATGCCATTTCCTGTATTCTGGTGAATTTTACAAAGGTTTATTACAGTAGTTTAACATGAAACAAAAGATGTAAACTCATTATAGAAACAAATGAATATACACATTTCACTTTTTGAATGGAATTACTGAAATTAATCAACTTTTTCACAATATTCAAATTTTATGACCCGCACCTGTATTTCAAATGTACCTTTAATCACTTTGTGTGTTTTATAAGTGTATTAAGTGCAGGATCATTTCTCATTTAATGATTACTGTAGTAGTATATCCCACACCGGGATCAGCTGTGCCTCGTCATCCTCCTCCCTGCTCCGCAGTGATTCACACATCAGATTGTACACAAAAGTGCAGGAACTTATGCATAGTGCAAAACTTTAATTGCAAGTATATTTGTGTTTTTTTTAATAAAATTGCCCATGACTTTTAACTTTTAGGGGCAGAGATTTTTTTAAAGAGCAGAAGCAGAAATGCTAAGGAACAGCTCTGATGTGATATTTGAAATCTTTGTTTAAAATTATAGTTTTATTTACTGTAGTTAATAGTTTGACAGACACTCTTTCTCAGGCGTGTTGAAAAATATGCAGAGTAATCCTTCAAATGCACAGATATGGTCGCACGCCTCATCCTGTCTGCTCCGGAACACGCAGCTAAATTACTCTACCCGAACAGGCAATGTAGAACTGAAAGTTATGCACCATAGTTCATGTTCCCTGAAGGAAGGGAACGAGGTGCAACATACTTGCTATGGGAATTGCGCCCCCGCACGATTACCTGAAGGAATATACTCACGCCTTTACGGCTAGGGGCGTCACCGCCGCGCCAGAGGCCCCGCCCTCTGGTTACTTAAGCGGCGTGCGCCCCTCCATCTTCCTCTTGAAGAGTGCACTTCACCGAGCTTTCAGCATTGAAAAGGGCCAGTTATGTTGCACCTCGTTCCCTTCCTTCAGGGAACATGAGTTATGGTGCATAACTTTCAGTTCCCTTTCAGTCATGTTCTCTCGGTGCAACATACTTGCTATGGGAACGTAATCCATTCACGCCCTTGAAATGCTCAGTAAAATGCATGCTAAGGAGAACGTCTGCCTCTGATCAGTAGGCATCCCAAGGTTACTTTCTACTGAATGTTAGAAAGAACAGCCTGAGTGACGTCACCTGCAGTAACATCCAAACTGTAATGCCTTGCAAAAGTATTCAAGGAGCTCCAATTCGCAGCAGCGCAGATGTCTGCAACTGGTATACCCTTGAACAATGACCAGGAAGTGGCAAGGCCCCTAGTGGAATGAGCGTGCACTCCAGAGGGTGCCTGCTGACCTTTACTACTGTAGGCCCTTTTAATGGCCTCAGTCACCCAGTGTGAGAGACGTTGTTTTGATAGGGCTCTCCCGGTAGCAGGTGCTGCAAAGCAGACAAACAGTTGGTTTGTTCTTCACTATTCGGCTGTTCTCTGCATGCAGGTGCATAAAGCCCTCACTGGGCAGAGAGCCTGTAGCCTTTCCTTATCCTGGTTCAGGACAGAGGCAGGTGGAAAAGAGGAAAGATCAAAGTCTAGACTCCTATAGTTCAAGGTCCAGACCTTGGGGGTGTATGTGGGATTAGGCCTCAGTGTGACCTTTTACCCGTCTGGGGTGAATCTGGTGCACATTGGATGCACAGATAATGCGTGGTGGTCACCCATGCGTTTCGTAGAGCAAAGCGCCAGGAGTAAGGCCACTTTATAAGATAGTATATCTACCATAGTCTCACGCAATGGCTTGAATGGGGGGTCGCATAGAGCTCCCAAAACCAAACTGAGGTCCCAACCAGGAGTCAGGATCCTGCTGGGTGGTTTAGATTGAAGGACACCCTTCATAAATCTTATTATGATTGGGTGTGCTCCAGGTGTCCTGTTTCCCCAGCCTTCATGACAAGCAGAAATAGCTGAAAGGAAGACTTTAATCGTTGAATGAGAACGACCCTTTTCCAAGAGATCCTGAAGGAAGGTCAGGATTTGGACCAGGTTGCATGCATAAGAAACAATATTTCTTTCTGAGCACCAGGCCTCGAAGATACGCCATTTTGGGCGTATAAAGATTGTGTTGACCCTGCGCGAGCATTCTGTATGGTTAATACCACGTTCTCGGGCAGGCCTGTCACCATCAGCCTGTTTCTTTCAGCCGACAGACTGAGATTTCTGACAGTTTTTGGCCTGGGTGGCCACAGCGCCTCCTCTGGTGAACCAGAGGCCAACAGCCCCTGGTTGTCCACCAGGTTTGGGAGAAGGCAGCTTGTCCCTGAGTTGTCCTGCTCAGGGATAATTGAGGACAGGTACAACCTGTCATCTCCATTAGACAGTTTTGGAGGAGAATTATTCTTATCCTCCTCCAAATTATGGGGCTGCAGACCACATAGGCGAGCAGACCTCCTTACTCCAGTTCTTCTAGTGGAGTGGCCTCAACCATTGGCCCTTGGCTTCGATGAAGCTCTGGTGCCAGGCAAACTGACCGGGTCCCGAATAAATTTTAAAGACAGTTTTGGATCAGCACGTAGAGACAGGTCACGTGCTACCTGACTGCTGCATGAGTTTTACGTGTCCCTCATTAATAACAAAGGAACTTTCGCCACACAAAAGCGTGGGAGGGTTCCTTTCAGTCTTGGTGATAAAGAGTGCAGTTCCCCTCGAACAACAGGAAGAGGAATCTGATTACGTTCAGAGCTGTTTTTGTTTGCGGCCAGCTGAACACAGCTTCCTTGAAGGTGTGAAGCTTTAAGCTGCATGAAGGTGCCTGAAACAGCCCCTCCGTCGAGAGACGTTGTCGACTCGGCTCCTTTAGCTGCGGCCACGTCACGTGCCCGTCTGTTTGGTGTATTGGCTGTCTCGCCTTTGATAATGGGGCGAGAGCCTAAACACGTGACCCTCCTCACCTGCCTCTGTAAGGGGCAAGGAGGGTGTTTACAGACGCCACTGTGTCTGCTCACCGCAGATGAAACAGAAGCCGCCTGCCGGGGTTTATTAAATATTCTAACACCCCGTGGGCCGTGAGGGAGGGGGGGAGAAAAAAAACCTCCCTTTATGACGGCATGCAGGTCAGAAGGATCTGCTTTGCTGGGAGAAGCTGTGTGTTGTTGTTGTTTTTTTTTTGTTTTGAGTCAGTAAAACAGAGAATTGCTGTTTCATGATTTTATTTGTGCTTACGTGACATGACGTATATGATTTTAAGTCACTCACAGCAGAGAGGGCATGATTGGTGCATGCTGAGAACAAACCAGCTTTTTGTACTGTGTTACAAATAAAGTCTGGGTTTAGGCGGATCATTCCCGTTACCGCGTGGGCGGGTGACCGTGAAATATGAAAACGTGAGCCTGGTTCATCAGGCCCGTTTCTGTCTGTCGTCGCGACTCGCCGAAGAGGACCTGTGTTTGGACATTTGGCAAGGGACAAACCTGTTCTTGTTCCAGGCGTGCTCGTTACGAGGAGGGCCCGAAGGGGGTCTCTGCCTGGGCTCCTCCTCGTACGCTGGCCGCTTTTGCGGTGGGACACGCAACGTCGAGTGGTGCCTGGGCTGGGCAGGTCTTCCCCCCGCATTTTCCCTTGGGGGGGCGAAGCTTCTACGGGGGATCCCCACCCGGAGAGCCTCTGCCTGTTTGCGTCTTTGGTCCAGTTTCGTCTGAATCCGTTCCAAAGCTTTTCCAAACAGCCCTTCCGGCTGTATCGAGTGATGGAGAAAAGGCACCTTTTGTCCCTCGGGTAAGTCCGTCAGTGTCATCCAGAGATGGCGGGTCGCAATGACCACCTCCGCCATCCCTCTGCCCTGAGCAACCGCAGCAGTCCCCATCATTCGGAGCACAAAGTCAGTTGTTCTGCGGGCTTCCTCCAGCAATTCGGCAGCCGCCTGCTTGTCCGTTGCTACTTGAAGCTGCTGCAGCTTTTCTGCCAGGTAGGCTTGCATCAGCGCGGACGCGTTCATGGCGCGCGCCGCAAGTCCTTGAGCCCTGTAGCATTTCTCGAGGAGAGACGCCGAGGCCCGGCAGGCCCTGCTGGGAAGAGTTGGTTTTGCTCCTGAAGAGTTTGGGGCCAGGTGAGACGCCAGAGTGTCCTCTATTTGAGGCACGTTAGCTAAACCCACCTCGTCCATTCCATCCACGTCGAGAAATTGTGAGAGGGGAAGAAGCATAGGGGCTCGTGGGTGAGTCCAGGTGCGTGTTAGTTCCGTGAGAAAGTCTGGGAACACAGGCATCCTCTGCCTCGTGGCAGCCTGCTGCTTTGAATAAAAGTAATTTCCCGCTAGCCTCGTAACCTGTTGGCGAGGCGGGGGTTCGGGCCAGGGCACCTGTAGTGCGTCCGCTGCTCTGTGGCACAGTTCAAACAGAGCAGGGATGGAAGAGTCCGTGTCCGGGAGAGCGGGCAGGGGGGTCTGGGCGAGTGCGTCACCCTGATCCTCCACCTCTACGTCCGCCTCCTCCATTGAAAATTCACCCGAGGCCGAGATCGATAACTCGTCGTCGTTCATCATACCCCGGGTGTCGAATTCGACAGTCAGGTCCTCCATGTTGGCCAACGCATCGGGGGTGTCACCCCATTCGACCCGCGTGCTGTCGTGTAAAGCCATACTCTCCAACTCCGGTGTGGGGGTGAGAGGCTCCGTGGTGTCTGCGTCCGCAGACGTGGCCGAGGTCCCCATGGCCTTGGCGACAAGGTCGACCCGATGCCGCAGCACCGCATCCATCATGATGCTGCAGTGTGGGCAAAAGTCAGGTGCGTCCAGCGCAGTTTTTGCATGAAGCATTCCCAGGCAGACAGGACAGGCCTCGTGGGTGTCCGTCGCCGCGAGATAAAAACCACAGCCACTTGGGCAGGCGCGCGAGGTGGGGCTCGCCGCCGCGGTGGTCTTCCTTGGAAGTTTCGCTTTCCGCTTTCCCTTCTCCGGAGCCATTCTGTCCAAGACGAGGCGAGCGAGTCCTTCCAGAATTCTTCGTCTTCTTTCTTG
>JBBPBX010027141.1:10994-37519 GCA_038048925.1 Garcialebias charrua
ATATATATATATATATATATATATATATATATATATATTGGGGCAGCACGGTGGCACAACTGGTAGAGCTGCTGCCTCTCAGCGAGAAGGTTGCCGGTTCAAATCCCGGTCCGGGGCCTTTCTGGGTGGAGTTTGCATGTTCTCCCCGTGCATGCGTGGGTTTCCTCCGGGTACTCCGGTTTCCTCCCACAGACCAAAAAACATGCTTGTTAGGCTGATTGGTGACTCTAAATTGACCCTAGGTGTGAGTGTGAGAGTGGATGGTTGTTTGGTGTGAGTGAGACAGGTCCCTCTTGTAAATGAGTCCCCGTGACTCAACGAGGCTAGCCTGTATAAATAAAGGTTGAATGAATGAATGAATGAATATATATATATATATATATATATATATATATATATATAGTATATATATATATATATATACATAAGTATATACATATATACAGTATATATGTAATTAACTTGGGCCAAAATAAAACCTGTCAAATAATTAAACTGTGTATACTTAGAGTAAATAAACCACTGGGTGCATTTTTTTGGCACTAGGACTGTTTTTTTATGAAGTACATACCCAAAGTTGAGTAAAAAAAACATTAAAAAGTGAATTTTGAATATGTGGTCCCCTTTAAACAAAAGGACCTTGACAAATCTACAAACGGACTTAGACAAGGCCACAGTGCTCACAGATCAGAAAACGAACATAAACAAAAAAAAATCAAGGTCAGAGGTCACAGACTTGAGTTGGTTGACTTTACAGTAAACAAAAATGTTGACAGGAACGACCTGAATTATGTCCTGCTTTAAACTAGAAGGAAAAACAAACATCCTGCCAAATATCTGATCTGATCATTTAAATCATCAAATCATATCTGTTGTCTTTTACTTTGAGCTGCACACGATGTGAAGATAATTTAAAAGGGGTTATTTTTAGAACGGAGGCCCAGACGGTACAAAAACCTCTCGTCGATTAAAAAAGCGAATAAATGTACCCGAAGCTGTCGAGCAGCTCGTCACTGTGTTACACATATTTTACCTGCTATGGACGGATTCCTTCGGTGTGTGGGCAGCAGACGTTTTAAAACTCAAACGTGATTAAAAATGGTATCAGCTCACCAGCGTTCGTCAAAACTGACGATAATTTCTTCGTTCGATGAATCGTGAGAAAATTGATCCAAACGGCTGAAACATGTAGCTCCTCTCTCCTCAAAGACACGTCATTTTTTCTCTCTCTCTCTTTCTCTCAGTAGCAGGCTCAGGTTACAGTCATGTCTACGAGATGTGAATAAAAAAACGCACATTTACACATTTTCCTACTGATTCAAGCGTAACTTTGCGCCAAGAAGTCGAGAGGTTTGCACCAACCGCTGTGAGAAAGGGAAAAGAAAAAAAACAGTGGACACACGAGCGCAGCGAGGCGGAGAAAGCTCGTCGCTGATTGGTCGAGCACATCTGCTTGGACGATTCCTATTGGCTGGAGCGTTAAAGGGCAATTCCGTTACTTTTTAGAAAACATCTTTTCCCACCCCTGGTCTCTCTCGAGGCTAAGATTACTTTACTGCATCGACCGGTATGCTTTCAGCAAAAGCGCACAGAGTGAAATTTAATCACAATGTGGGATTTACTGGGGGTGTTAAATCCGCCACATTTAATTTACTCATCTTTTCATTAGCGAGGCGTTATGATGCTCTTACAAAGTTACAAGGAAGGATACCCATTTCCGAGGAAGAAGTGTGAACAGGCCTGACAAAATAAATCAATAAAACACTAAATAACCACTGAAGTTCATGCATGAGTAATAAGAGTCGTGAATAATTAATACAATTTGTTCATACAGGACAGTGCTGATTGTGAGACAATTAAAATGAAAAGTGGCTTTTAACTTGTATCGATAATCCCTCTTATCTAGGTAATCGATTAGTGAATGATGAGTGTTTTTGTTCCAGAATGAGCTGTATATGCTGAGACTGCCAAGAGAACACTGAGTCAATACATGCCTTCTGCTGTATGTTAACACTGAGTTTGAACAGGACAAAAAATGAGCTGCAGGGCATCTATTAACTCTCTCAGTGCTTTATAAACAGCTTGCTTGTGCTGCAGCAGTGCTTGCATTCACTGTTTTGATGTTAAACCACAGAAACGAGCAACTTCTCAAGTCTGACAAAGGTTTTTTTTGTGTAGTCCATGCAGCTCCTGTGAACAGTGTGTCAGACACAAAATGTGGTAATACCAAAGTTACAGATGCTTGGTGAAACATCATGTGGTGAAATGTTTGTTCTCGTATAGTGTTCCCTATAGTCACTTCTCCTTGTAAACACCACATGCTTACACTTGATGACCTTTAAAGATTTACTGCTGAAACTTATTTTTTGTTCAAATCCCTGGACTAAGTCTTGCATAACTAAGACTTTTTTAAATAACAAAAGCCCTATTGTTTTTTTGTGTGTGTTTGGAATTGGAAACCTTTAACAAAAAACAACATTGTAATTTTACAACAACAAAAAAAATACGAGCAATAATACCACAATATGTGTTGATATACAAAATATAGAAAAACGAATGCTATTTATACACCTTTTTTGTTTTTGTAATTTCTTCCATACCAATTATGGTCAAATAAAAAATAAATATATAGCATTGTCTCCATCGTGTACCACTTGTTCAAAGTCAAATCAAGGAAGCAGGTTCAGGAGAGAAACCCAAACATCTCTCTTTCCAGCTCCTCCTGGGGGACCCCAAGGTGTTTCCAAGTTACAGAAGATGCACAATCCTTCCAGAAAATTCTGGGTATTCCCTGGGACCTCTTCCCAGTGGAGCATGCTCAGATAACCTCCAAGGGGAGGCGTCCATGGGGCATCAGATTCCCGAACCATCTCAACTGACTCCTTTTGAGGTGATGGAGCAGCGGCTCTTTGGAGTTTCTTCCCTGGATGACGGAGCTCCTCTGCTGAGTCCAGCCACCCTACAGAGAAGTCATTTTGACCGCTTGTTTTGTTTTTGCTCCCTCCGCAAAACTGCCACCTTGTGAAGGGGTTTGGGTATATGGGGTCTACGGTATTTGGGTAATCAGCCTCTGGTAGGGTCTCTCATGACAAACAGGGTTCAGGGAAGAGTCAGACCAAGACTGAGACCAATCTACATTATATACTGTACGTAGATTGTGAAGAGGGTGGGACCTAAGACTGAGCCTTGTGGTACACCATTGTTGACAGTTACATAGCTGAAAGAAGTACCATTATGTTGAACACATTGCCTTCGATCTGAGAGGTAATTAGAAAACCAACAAATACAAAACCCTGATGAATGAACAACACATGAATCAGGAACCTTCAGTGGGTGCACAGCTGGGCCAAGCTCTAGCACGGGTGCCCAATCCATCAATCACAATCTACTGGTTGATCGCAAAGCAGCGGTGTAGTCTACGTGATACTCGGGTATATGGAGTATACCCACTAGAAAAACTTAAGAATTTCAGTATACAGTACCCACTTAAAAGTGCTTAATGGTACATGACATACCATTAGGTACATGTCATTGAAACGTTAAACGACAGTTAAACACTTCTGTAACAATCTATTGGTGTGCAGTGCTTTTCTTTGATACTGTTTTATAAATTACATAACATGTTTTTAATACAAAGCCAGCTGTTGTACAAAGTTTGTTGTTCATTTATTCAAATATAAGCATCAGAGAAATTTGGAACTGTTCAATATGCTTAAAATCAAAATAAATTGGCGGTTACACTTTACTAACCAGTGTACTTTGGTTTCTAAGCACGGTATGCCCACTACAAAAATGTAGACTACACTACTGTCGCAAAGGTAGTATGGGGAGATCGCAAGGCATTGAAAAAACAGACGTCAGCCTATCATCCATCCTCACTATGAAATTTGTCACTTGATTGACATAAAGGACAGCCAGTCTGACATCTGAACTTTTCTGTCGTCATGCATGCGCAAACAACTGCGCCAAAAACTGCAGCAAGCTACCACGTTGCCTAGTTAGTCTCCAATTTACTTATTTTAAACTCAAGAAAGGGACATGTTTAAAACCTTGGAGTCTAAGGTGACGGGATGCCACCCCTACGTGAGCCGACCAGTCGGTGTGAGGAGAGGTCGGTCCTCAAATACGTTTGCAGAACTTCAGAATTTCTCTCATTTATTCATTTCTGAAGGCTTTGCTGCTTCTCTGTTTACTTCCAACTATAAAAAAAAAAAACACGCGGGTCCAAAATCAGCCTCCACAACATTTACTCTGATGAACCTGAGTGCTCAGAGAGAAACTGATGTGATAAACAAACAGGAAGCCAAAAACAGAAACCAGCATCCTTCCTCTGCGGTGACACAATGGTGCAAAAAACCTGAGCTTTAAAAAAAAAAAAAAAACTTGTGCAACAAGAGTTGTGTTTTACAAAACATGCTAAATAAAATATGCTCCTAAAAAACAAGTTTAAGGCATCTCATAGCTGCTACTTTAAATCAATTGTTGCACCAATTAAGACACCTAAGAAGATACAATGAAGATCTTTTAATCAGACCTGTTCTGCATTTTATATTCTCTTTCAAACACACATTGACAGAAAGCAATCCAGGTCATCATGAAAGTGTTAACTGTAAAAATCAGTGATTCATGACTTGATTCAAACATCTTAAAACAGATTTGAGCTTTTTAGCTGAAGATCCATCTTTAGGTCTTTCCTGACTGATAAAACACCAGGCAGGTGATCCACTGTGCACCAAAATGAGTCTAAGAGGCACTCGGGCAGCTCCATCTGTCAGCATGCTGTTCAAAAGGTATTGGTCCAGTCTAGTTCTGGCCTGTGGCAGCATCATGACTGTCCTCAGCCCTC
Organism: Garcialebias charrua; assembly: GCA_038048925.1. Classification (NCBI taxonomy): domain Eukaryota; kingdom Metazoa; phylum Chordata; class Actinopteri; order Cyprinodontiformes; family Rivulidae; genus Garcialebias; species Garcialebias charrua. Next base: position 15,841 of record JBBPBX010027141.1, read on the forward strand.
GTCCATCTCTGCGTCAGCGTTTTCCTGCTCCGGGTCACCTGGTAGGACGTCTGCGACGGTCTGGATGAGCTCCTCTATCTGCTCTTCTGACAAACGCTCTTCACTCTCCTCTACCATCTAAACACAAAAGAAAAATAGTAAGTTTCTGTCGTTTCTTTTACGCAGGATGTCCTTCCTGATGCAACCTGGGCTCAAACCTGCAACTTCAGGGTTACAACACTGCAGCACTGACCACTGAGCTACCGTTGCCCCCAACACAAGAAACAAAGGGGACAAAATTATTTTAAAGAAAATGTTTATCTAAAATAAACGTAATGGTAAATGGAGCTTATTTATATAGCGCTTTCCAGCTCCCTGTGAGGAGCCCCAAAGCGCTTTACAATACCAGCCATCCACCCATTCATTCAGACATTCATACACCGATAGTGGTTCTTAAACATTGTAACATTGTAAAGAATGTAACTGATTTTCACTGTTTTTTCCAAAGCAATTTCAGACCATTTTTACATTTCTCTACATATAACTAAATAAATATAAAGTATATCTATTCAAGTGATATCACGTCAAGCACTTTGGTTCTTGACTTTAGACGGCTTAAAAACTCTCAATCCATTTAAGAGCTTTTCTAGATATTATGATCAAACTATGTTTTTTCTATGCAGATGGAGTTTGCCACTTTTTATAGAACTGCAGATGTTCTCAATTTAAACGAGGTCAACAAATTGTTAGGTGCCCCAGAAAACTGGAAAATAAAACATCTACAACTCAGCGAAGCCAAGTTGAACTCTACAAACAAAAACAGATGTGATAAAACTTAAAGAATTATAACAATTACTAAACAACAGCCTATATCAAGGCTGTTCCACAGGTGGAATAAATCTTGGGACCAATGTCTTCAAGCACATAACCAAGCAGAATATCCTGTTTGGGCTTTTTTGTTGTGTTAGAAATTCATTATCAGGACAGCTGTGGAGGTACTTTTATAATTCTGCTCAAAACTCTTGATGTTCCTGTGAAAAATAAAATAAAAATAAATGCTCAAATAGTTCTGAGAGTTAAGGAAGTTAAATGCTCAAATAGTTCTCCTAGCATCATGACATGCTAGGTTATCAATCAATCAATCAACTTTATTTCTATAGCGCATTTTAAAAACCACAGGGTTAACCAATGCGCCGAGTTACAACTCATCAATCAAGAAGTGACTTGTGGGAAAAAAAAAGTATGGCAAACGGCACATTATATGTCCGTCAACAAACTATTATACAGCAAGCTATAGAAATGGTGCGGACAAAGATTTTGGATGACCTTTAACCTTAGAGCTGGAGTGACGACAAGTATTGCAAAACGCCAACTAGTCATGATGCATACCGGTATGTGTATGAAGTTTTGTTAAATGATCTTAAATGGGTCAGAAGTTATGGACGGGACAAGCAAAGGCTTTGTTGTTACTTTGACCTTGATTTGTGACCCTGACCTTGGAGCTGGAGTGATGAAATGTGACCCGATTACAGTATTTAATGATGCACATGTGTATGAAGTTTTGTTAAATTATCTTGAGTGGAGCAGAAGTTATGGTCGGGACAAGAGAAAGTATACAGGGCATATGAAGGAAGATTATAACACGTCTGCCTTTGATTGGTGTATAAAAAATGAATTTATGAATATCAAAGTCAAAGTCAACTTTATTGTCAGACCTGCAATATGTACTGTACAGGACATACACAGGACCGAAATTGCGTTTCTCTCAGTCCCTCGGTGCAACAGTAAACATCTAAACATTGAAACACTGAAACATATAATAATAGACATAAGCATAAAATAGTAAAACTAACACTGTCCTGAGTTTTTGCATAGTGGTATAAGAGTATGAAAATTTACACCAACTCTAAAACTAAAACATTAAACATTTAATGAACATAATACTGTCCTGAGTTTTTGCATACTAGTATAAAAAAGAGTATAAAAAGTATAACTAAAATAAACTAAAGGTTTCTAGCATTGACATTTGCAAAGTGGCAAAGCAGCGTATGAGTTAATGTACACAGTATATGTATGAGGTAGTAGTTGATGTTGTTATAGAGGCAAAAAGTGGCATATGCAGTAAGGCACATTGGGCATCCCTAAATAAGACCGTTCAGAGCACACTGTATATGTACCAGCAGTGGTGTAGATATTAGAGTAGTGTAAATGTAAACAGTAGTAATTACATGTAAGCAGTAGTAATAAAAGTAAACAGTATTAATAAATGTAAACAGAGAATGTAAACAGTATTATGATTATAGGCAGTGATGTAATACAAACATTAGTGCAAGTATGAGAAGTAGTGCAAACTGTATGAGCACATGACCGAGAGTTTAGTGAATAACCCGTTTGATGACACAGAGTCCAGTGTTAAAATCTTTGTGTTGTGTGGTAATGTGTGAGAAAGTTTTAGTGTTAAGGCAGTTCAAATGGGAGGGGGGGCAGAGCAGGCAGAGTGTTTAGCATCCTGACTGCCTGATGAACAGAGCTGTCTCTCAGTCTGCTGGTTCGAGCCTGGAGACTCCTCAGTCTCCTCCCTGATGGCAGCAGTCTGAAGCAGCTGTGTAGTGGGTGTGTGGGATCACCTGCCATGCAGAGGGCTTTCCGAGTGAGGCGTTTGCTGTGTAAGTCCTGCAGTGAGGGAAAGGAGGTGCCCACGATCTTCTCAGCTGCTCTCACAATGCGCTGGAGGCTCTTGCGGCAGGATGCAGTACATGCACCAAACCACACAGTGATGCAGCTGGTCAGGACACTTTCTATGGCACCTCTGTAGAAGGTGCTCATGATGGGGGTTGAAGCTCCAGCCCTTTTCAGCTTGCGGAGAAAGTAGAGACGCTGGTGAGCCTTCTTTGCCAGTGCTGCAGTGTTCCTGCTCCAGGACAGGTCCTTTGAGACGTGCACTCCCAGGAACTTGGTGCTGTCTACTCTCTCCACTGCGGTGCTGTTGATGGTCAGAGGGGCATGTTGGGCATCCCTCTTCCTGAAGTCCACAACAATCTCCTTTGTCTTCTCCACGTTGAGAGTGAGATTGTTGTGTCCGCACCACAAGGCCAGGCGGCTCACCTCGTTCCTGTAGTCCGTCTCATCGTTGTTGCTGATGAGACCCACCACTGTTGTGTCGTCCGCAAACTTGATGAAGTGGTTGGAGCTGTATGATGGTGTGCAGTCGTGTGTTAGCAGGGTGAATAGAAGGGGGCTCAGCACACATCCTTGTGGGGCCCCTGTGTTCAATGTGATGGTGCTAGATGTGTTACTCCCGACTCGTACTGTCTGTGGTCTCCCGGTCAGGAAGTCTAGCAGCCAGTTACACATTGAGGTGTTCAGCCCCAGACTGTCCAGTTTAAGGATGAGCTGTTGGGGGATGATGGTGTTAAATGCCGAGCTGAAGTCGATGAACAACATTCTAACATAGGAGTCCTTCGTGTCCAGATGTGTGAGAGCTGTGTGAAGGGCAGAGGAGATGGCATCGTCGGTTGAGCGATTAGGTCGGTATGCAAATTGGAAGGGATCCAGGGAGTCAGGGAGGACAGATGTGATGCTTTTCATGACTAGCCGTTCAAAGCACTTCATCAGGATGGGGGTGAGTGCTACTGGGCGATAGTCATTGAGGCATGCGGGCGTTGCCTTCTTCGGGACAGGGATGATGGTGGTGGCTTTGAAACAGGTGGGGACGATGGCCTGGCTCAGTGAGATGTTAAAGATGATATAATCTATGTTCTTTGTTTAAAACAGGTCTCTCTTGTAAATGAGTCCTCTTTGCTCAATGAGACTAACCTGTATAAATAAAGGTTGAATGAAAATATGAAGAAAAAAGATTTTAACCTTAAGACTTTGAGGATTCAATAAAACATATTTTCTAGTCACAGATAGAGTTTAAGTTTAATTTCTTTTAAAATATTATACATAAAATAATCATACTGTATAATAATATGCATAATAAATCCAGAGTACAGTATTTATTTATCACACAATATAAAAAACTAACCAGTTCAAACAAGTAAACTAACTAGAAACCCTTACATTCCTACAACCTGCCTATATGTCTGTTCTGCTCCTGTTTGGCCTGCGCTCACTGCTCTGCTTCTTAAGCTTCGTGTTTGACATGTTGCTCATGTTTTAATGGAAATAAAAACAGGACATGGAGGTACAGGTAGTCCCCGATTTACGAGCGCTCTGATCTACGAGCGTCCGACTTTACGAGAGCTTCCAGGAACCAAACTACCGACTTGCGAGCTGCCGTTCCGATTTTACGAGAGAACAACATTAGAAAGCCTCGTTCCAAGATACGAGCGTCATGTTTCGCGTGACAAATGGAAAAGTACAACAGCGGAAGGTTACATAGGCACTACTTTACTGTACCCCCACCCCCAAAAATCAAAGGCGGAGTGATTTCATCAGGTACTACATAAGCGAACAGCGCGAAAGCAGCCGCGTGGGTCTACAGTTTGGCGATTTGAGAGACACAGTTACAGTACACATACAGATATTCATTAGCATTAGCATTAGCTTTGTTAGCATCTTCATTTGAAAGCATGTCTGCAAAGCGAGGAGCTTCTTCTGCTGGTGCGAGCGCTCCTAAAAAGCGTAAGGCCATCACGCTGGAGCAGAAGCTGGACATCATCCAACGAGCGGAGAGGGGAGAGTCGACGTCCTCCATCTGCAAAGCTCTGAACCTGGTGAGTACCTACCACCGTTAGCACGACTCGTAATGGCGGAACGTGAACGCTTTTTAGCGAGTGTTTTAGTGGCTGCGCAGATGAAGACTCGTAATGGCGGAACGTGAACGCTTTTTAGCGAGTGTTTTAGTGGCTGCGCAGATGAAGACTCGTAATGGCGGAACGTGAGCGCGTGTTTTAGTGGCTGCGCAGATGAAGACTCGTAATGGCGGAACGTGAGCGCTTTTTACAGCGAGACTCGTAATGGCGGAACATGAGCGCTTCTAGTCGCTGCGCAGATGAACACCGTAATAAGCACCGTAATAAGCATGCAGCGCACGGCAAGCGTCTGTTAGTTAATGACATTTTATTTTTTATTTTAGGTCAGTTCAACAGTCAGCACCATAAAGGCTGACCGCGAGCGCATTTTAGCTAGCGTGAGAGGAGCAGCCCCAATGAAGTCCACGGTGATAACGAAGCAACGCACGGGTGTTATCACAGAGATTGAGCGTCTGATGGGTAAGAAAATTTATTTTTTTATTAACAGTACGTATTGCGTCTTTTAGATAGGAAATTATTTAAGAAATACCTGGACAGTATTTTTGATACTGTATGCACTGTACAGTTTCATTAATTTTTTTTTTTACCTGAGATGTTTGTTTACAGGTGTGCTTTGTTTACCTGAGATGTTTGTTTACAGGTGTGCTTTGTTTACCTGAGATGTTTGTTTACAGGTGTGCTTTGTTTACCTGAGATGTTTGTTTACAGGTGTGCTTTGTTTACCTGAGATGTTTGTTTACAGGTGTGCTTTGTTTACCTGAGATGTTTGTTTACAGGTGTGCTTTGTTTACCTGAGATGTTTAACACACGGTCACAAGACTTTTATTAAAAATAATTTTTATGTTTCTGTAATGTTCAGTACAGTTCATGTTTTAACACACCTGTCTTTTCATGAACAACTTCTAGTCCTTTGGATAGAGGACTGCAACCAGAGGCATATCCCGTTAAATTTGATGATGATGCAGGAGAAAGCCCTCAAAATTTACGAGGATATCAAAGCAGAGATGGGGGAGGGCGTGGAGGTGCCCGACTTCCATGCGTCACGGGGGTGGTTTAATCGGTTCCGACAAAGGGCTAATTTGCACAACATAAAAATCCAAGGTAAGTGAAACATTTCATCTGTGCTTTAATTTTTAACACAGTGTACAGTAACATGTGGTTAATCTTGTCCTGTGTGTGTTTTTTTTCACCAGGAGAGGCAGCAGGTGGTGATGCGGCGGCAGCAGCCGCATTCCCAGAAAAACTGGCAGCCATTATAAGGGAGGGGGGATACACACCGCAGCAGGTGTTCAATGTTGATGAGACTGGTCTATTTTGGAAGAGGTTGCCCGACCGCACCTACATCAGCAGGGAGGAAAGAACAGCAGCGGGCCACAAAGTGGGGAAAGACAGGATCACGTTGCTGTTCGGAGCGAATGCTGCTGGTGACTGCAAGTTAAAGCCGCTGTTGGTAAACCATTATGAGAACCCCAGGGCCTTACACCGTATGAATAGGAACGAGCTGCCGGTGTATTGGGCATCCAACCGTAAGGCCTGGGTTACCCAAGAGGTGTTCTCAAAATGGTTTACCCAACATTTCATCAAGGATGTACAGCGCTACTGCAAACGACAGCGCATTCGCTTTAACATCCTGTTGTTGTTGGACAATGCACCGGGTCACCCCGCAAATCTGACTGACCTCAACCAAAATGTGAGGGTGGTGTACCTGCCACCCAATACCACCAGTCTCATCCAGCCAATGGACCAGGGGGTGATATCGACCTTCAAGGCCTACTACCTTCAGAGGGTCATCCGCAGTGCTTTGTTGGAAACAGACGACTCTCCAGAGTTCACGTTAAAGGACTTCTGGAAGAAGTACAACCTGCGCCATGCTCTGCAACACATTGATGAGTCCTGGCTTCAGGTGAGGGAGAGCACACTTAACGGTGTGTGGAAAAAGCTCTGTCCACAGTTTTTTGATCCCTCACTTGAGCCCGTGGACTCAATCAGCAGTGTGATTGAGAGTGTGGTGGAGATGAGTAGGAGGATGCAATTGGAGATTGAGGCTGAAGATGTTCGGGAGTTGCTGGCTGAAGAAGGCGAGGAGCTTACGACTGCGGACCTGCAGCAGCTGGATAGGCAGCCGGTAGAGGAGGAGGAGCAGCAAGAAGAAAGGCCAACCGCTCCGGCCAAGGTCTTCACGAGGCAGGTCTTGGCCAAGATCTTTAAGGAGCAGCAGCACGTCTTGGACCAGTTGGAGGCACTGGACGAGGATGGGGAGAGGTTCGCCAGGGCCTCCCGAGCTGTCCGTGACGGTCTGGCTTGTTACCGGCAGATCCTAGAGGAAAAAAAACAGGAGGCCGCGCAGAGCAGCATGCTGCAGTTTATTACGAGGGGCACTGCAGCCACGGCCACTGCAGCCACGGCCACTGCAGCCACGGCCACTGCAGCCACGGGCACTGCAGCGACTCTAGGATCTGCTGGAGCAGCAGAAGCAGCAGAGGAAATGCCATCCACCTCTGCTGCTGCACAGCCATCCACCTCTGCTGCTGCAAGCCAGCCGTCAATGGACATCTCCATCTCCAGCTCCAGATCCAGCTCACCCTCTCCCCAGTAAACATCCCTCCGTCCTTCCCCTGCACCTGTCCCCAAAGGTAAAGAAATGTTGCATTTATATTTTGATTTTCTGTTTTATTTTATGTTACTTCATCTGTTAACCCACCTGTCTCTGTTCATGTCCACAGACGTCTGCTGCTCCTGCTCCTCCTCCTCCTCTCCACTCCAGTCATTCAGCCAGCCAGCCTCTGCACCCCTCCACAAAGGTAATGAAAACTTGCTTTTACTTTTTGATTTTGTGTTTTGTTTTTATGTTACTTCATCTGTTAACCCACCTGTCTGTGTTCATGTCCACAGACGTCTCCTCCTCTCCAGCCAGCCTCTGCAACACCTACCTTCACTGACCTCCTGCTCATCTCCCCACTAACCTGCACAGCTTCATCATCCAGGTACCGTACAGTACATAATGAAATGTGAATTTAATTTTGCTTTTCTGTTTAGTTTCATGCTACATTTCATCATCCACCTGTGTCTTGTCATGTCCACAGCATCCCTCCAAAGCATTGTGGAAAGGCCGCCCCCTGGTCCAAACATCAGCACACAAACATCACAGTAAGGACAAGTTGTTTTTGGATGTGTTTAATTTATCTGTAAGCACAACACCTTGCTGTCTGTGTGGTTTCATATGTTTCATTACAGTACAGTACATAATGTTAACTTACAAATTTCTGTTTTCTAACAGTGACACCTGCTGCGTTCCCTCCTCTCCTGGGTGTACTGGCATCACACTGACTGAGGGATTAACCCTCCTGGGTGTACTGGCATCACACTGACTGAGGGATTAACCCTCCTGGGTGTACTGGCATCACACTGACTGAGGGATTAACCCTCCTGGGTGTACTGGCATCACACTGACTGAGGGGATTAACCCTCGTGGGTGCAATGAAATCACACTGACTGAGGGGATGCTCCATGCCTCCTCCATGCCTCCTCCCATGTCAGACACCTGGACGCCTGTCTGACCACAGTCTGAACACCCGTGCGCTGCCTCCTCTCCTCCACATGAACGTGAGGCCTTTTCACAACTTGTGCATGTGTGTGTGTGGGGGGGTGTCATCTCTCTGTGTGTAATGTTCACTTCAACATGTGTGTTGTTTGTGTTCACAGACAGACCAGCTCTCCTGCCTCCAGTGGCATCACTGACCCATGTCAGACACCTGGACGCCTGTCTGACCACAGTCTGAACACCCGTGCGCTGCCTCCTCTCCTCCACATGAACGTGAGGCCTTTTCACAACTTGTGCATGTGTGTGTGTGGGGGGGTGTCATCTCTCTGTGTGTAATGTTCACTTCAACATGTGTGTTGTTTGTGTTCACAGACAGACCAGCTCTCCTGCCTCCAGTGGCATCACTGACCCATGTCAGACACCTGGACGCCTGTCTGACCATGCATACCTTCTGCATCCTCGCATCAGGACCAAACACTTGAACTGAACTCACATCCCTCTGAATGATGCTGCTTGTTCCTGCATCATCCTGCATCCTCCAGCATCCTCCATCACATCAGGACCAAACACTTGAACTGAACTCACATCTTACCTCTGAATGATGCTGCTTGTTCCTGCATCATCCTGCATCCTCCAGCATCCTCCATCACATCAGGACCAAACACTTGAACTGAACTCACATCTTACCTCTGAATGATGCTGCTTGTTCCTGCATCATCCTGCATCCTCCAGCATCCTCCATCACATCAGGACCAAACACTTGAACTGAACTCACATCTTACCTCTGAATGATGCTGCTTGTTCCTGCATCATCCTGCATCCTCCATCACATCAGGACCTCACACCTGCCCTGAACTCATATCTTACGTCGGCTTCTCTGAACTCACATGTTCACATTGATGGTTGCACTGCTGCATAAGCAGTCCCATCTGATCCAGGTTTGAACAGCAACTTTTGACAACCAAAGAGACTACCTTCACTTCAATCAAAGTAAGGGAACTTTCTTTTTTATGCTGTTTCTGTGCTGGCTGGTTCTACCTTTCTAAAGTTCATGGAGTGGACACTAAGTACAGTACTGTATGGCACTGTTGTTTTTTTAAACATGATGCTTGCTACATCTTTCTGGAGGATGTCACTTGTTTCTGATGTTTGTTTGCAACATGATGCTGATGGATGTCATGTGTTCATGATGGGTGTGACTTGATTCTGATGGATTTGGCTTGTTCATGGTGGGTGTGAGTTGTTCCAGATGCATTTGACCGGTTTCTGATGGATGTGACACATGGTGTCACATGATGTCATATGGGTGTGACTTGGTTACAGTATTCAATGAAAGTACTGTACAGTACAGTACTGTACAGTACAGTACAGTAGTGCTGGGCAGAAAAGCACTTTTGTACAGTAAAAACTGTACAGGTATGTGTTTATAGATGAATGTGTGGTGTAATGTGCTAGCTAACTGGTTGTAAATAAAGTGTTGTGCATGTTTAAGGATCAGTATGTACGCTTCTTCAGTGTCATGTTGATAAACGGGTGCTTGGCGTCTCGTTAGCGCCCTTTTTCCGATTTGCGAGCGATGTTCCGGTTTAACGAGAGCCACGTGGGTTTGTTCTAATTTTGCGAGCGATGTTCCGGTTTTACGAGAGCCGCGTGGTTTGTTCCAATTTGCGAGCGATGTTCCGGTTTTACGAGAGCCACGTGGTTTGTTCCAATTTGCGAGCGATGTTCCGGTTTTACGAGAGCCACGTGGAGTTTTCCGATTTGCGAGCGATGTTCCGGTTTAACGAGAGCCGCGTGCGGCCGTTCCAAGTTACGAATTTTCGCTTTACGAGCGCCTCGTTGTAACGGAACTCGCTCGTAAATCGGGGACTACCTGTACTGGGTGAGGACAGAGAATTTAGAGGACAGAGTGAGATGGAGGAGGATGACTCGCTGTAACAAACCTTGAAGAGGGAAAAGCCATAAGAAAAACAAGTATTTTTTTTACATTGTGTATCTTGGCCTAGATCAGGGGTGTCAAACTCACTTAAAAAATAAAACCTTTTTCAAACTAAGGGCCAATTTCAGAATCTACATCAACTAAAATCAGATACTCAGCATCTTCTCTTGGTAACAGGTTCCTCAACAAGAGTTTGATTGGTTTCATTTGATGTTCTCTGTTGTGCTTTCAACATCATAATCAAAGATTACTGAACAATTCAAGAAATAGAAGTATTTTATGTTTCACATATCATCTTGGGGGACAGGTGTCAACGAGGGCAACATTTGGACCCCGGGCCTTGAGTTTGAGACATGTGACCTAGATGCTACACTTAAAATTATTTTAAATCTCAAGAGTTCTGTATTTTCTAATAGTTTGAGGTCAGATAAACTACAGATAACATATTTAATTCATACACAAACAAAACTTTTGATTGATTAAGTCAGTAGAGTCCATTTCTGGTCCATGGGAACCACTAGCCTACACGTTTAAGTGATATTCTGTGTCAGATCACTAGCTATGTTTACATGCGCAAAATTCTTTGATCAGATTGAAATGTATTTGGATTAGATCATCTAAATGTATCGTTTACTTGGGCACAATCCATTCACGATTAATGTTTACATGCAGTGGGCTTTTATTCAAAAAAGAAGTACCGTACTGACAAGCACAGTGGTAAACTCTCCTTAAAATAACCACTGAAGAAGTAATCAAAAAAGGCGTTCAATACAGGATCAACTGGACTTTATTTGTTGCAGAAAACGTTTCGACTTCTGTCCAGAAGTCTTTTTCAATTCTGAATGGAAGCTGTGAGAACGAGAAGTTTTATACAGGCTTACAAGTCACGCACCAACATATGAAATTGGAAACTGAAATAACACCACAAATTAACTAACATGCCCATTCTATTTAAATTGACAAAACGACACATCCCAGCTTAACAAAAGGGGGTTTGTAACACATACATGTAAATTGAAAGATCACACCTTAACAGTAGGAGGTTCCCTTGAGGTCTCTGTTAGAAGACACAAAACTGTATGTAAATTGACAAACAACACCTCCCAAACAACAACAGAGGCTACTCAGAGAACTTTGTTAGTCTAATTTACAGACAAGGCATCCCTGCTCCCATCCGGTGTAAAACGTTTCGGAATCAAATCCAAAACTGAGTTATAGGTCTTAGACAGTTGAAATCTCAGACCTCCTCCTCTGTTAAGAGAAGGTTTTTCTCTCTTAACATACACAGCTTCCTTTACCCCCCTCTCAAACCATCTGTGTTCTCGGTCCAAAATTTGAACATTCTGGTCCTCAAAGGAGTGTCCCTTGTCCGTGAGGTGGAGGTGAACGGCTGAGTTTTGTCCAGAGGAGGTTGCTCTCCTATGTTGAGACATTCTTTTGTGGATAGGTTGTTTCGTTTCTCCGATGTAACGGTCTGAGCAGACTTCGCTGCACTGGACTGCATAAACCACCCCACTCTGTTTGTGTGTGGGGGTTCTGTCCTTCGGATGCACCAGCCTCTGTCTGAGAGTCCGGCTGGGTTTGAAGTGTACTGGGATGTTGTGTTTGTTGAAAATCCTTCTGAAATTCTCTGAGACTCCAGCAACATAAGGAATGACAATGTTTTTCCGTCTGTTAGACTTTTTCTGTTCATTATTGTGTTTAACAGATTTCCTTGCTGACTTGACAAACGCCCAGTTGGGATATCCGCATGTTTGCAGAGATTTTTTGATGTGTTTCTGTTCCTTTTCCTTCCCTTCTGTCCTTGTGGGGATGTGTTCTGCCCGATGCTGTAAAGTTCTGATGACAGAAAGTTTGTGCTCCAGTGGAGCACAAACCAGCTTTGAGGACCAGAATGTTCAAATTTTGGACCGAGAACACAGATGGTTTGAGAGGGGGGTAAAGGAAGCTGTGTATGTTAAGAGAGAAAAACCTTCTCTTAACAGAGGAGGAGGTCTGAGATTTCAACTGTCTAAGACCTATAACTCAGTTTTGGATTTGATTCCGAAACGTTTTACACCGGATGGGAGCAGGGATGCCTTGTCTGTAAATTAGACTAACAAAGTTCTCTGAGTAGCCTCTGTTGTTGTTTGGGAGGTGTTGTTTGTCAATTTACATACAGTTTTGTGTCTTCTAACAGAGACCTCAAGGGAACCTCCTACTGTTTAAGGTGTGATCTTTCAATTTACATGTATGTGTTACAAACCCCCTTTTGTTAAGCTGGGATGTGTCGTTTTGTCAATTTAAATAGAATGGGCATGTTAGTTAATTTGTGGTGTTATTTCAGTTTCCAATTTCATATGTTGGTGCGTGACTTGTAAGCCTGTATAAAACTTCTCGTTCTCACAGCTTCCATTCAGAATTGAAAAAGACTTCTGGACAGAAGTCGAAACGTTTTCTGCAACAAATAAAGTCCAGTTGATCCTGTATTGAACGCCTTTTTTGATTTCATCATGTCCTGGACGACTGAGAATCTTCACCAGCACACTGAAGAAGTAGTTCTACTCCTGTTCTACTTCCGGGATGAATGTAAACAAACCTGAGCACCCAAAAATGGACCCGCACCAAGTTTTAATGACAGTGGAGACGTTACTGCACTCCATGACTGATCTACAAGCAATACAGATCATTTTGAGCTCTTTCAACGTTTCTAGCGGAAATGTTGTGTCGCTCATGGACCAGTTTTGCTTCCCCGACATGCTAATATTGTTAGCAACTAGCCAGGTGAAAATGCGTGAAGTTGACAAGTCACACATGCGCAGTCAGGTCAGTTTTACACAATCAGAATAAGATGATCAGATTAAGTGTTTACATGCACACCGTTCGGATTACGAATCGGCATAAACCACCCCTCTCATTCGGATTACAAATTAATTCGGATCAAGCCGAATCAGCTCAGAATAATCCAAATAGGGTGTTTACATGACACATTTTTATTCAGAATGTCCGTTTAATCCGATTACTTATGTCCATGTAAATGTGTCGACAGCGATGAAAAAGACTTACCAGTTGAATTTCCACTGCAGTTTGTGGTCGGTGGTTCAACAGTTGTAGTTTTTCTGCCCTGTTGACAAGACAGACTATAACGTAAAGTGGAGTCTTTACTAATGCACAAGACAGAATGCATCTTAAAAATAAGAATGCAACTGATAAAAGCTTCTGTAAGCTCCAACCGACTTGGTGAGTTTGTGAGGCATCATAGTGGTGAGGAACTCTTTGACAATCTCAGGACTTTGTCTGCTGCTCGGCGTATTCGACAGGTACTTCAGAGTCTGAGAGCAAACAGAGGAAACCATAGGTGTGTTTTTTTGGAACGAATATATGACAGAAACAAAAGTGAAATGAGGGAAAGCAAAGACGTGCAACTACCTCATACATGATCGTGCTGAGGTTCTGCTGCCCGGAGCTGTGTTTGCTTTTCCCAGCCTCTTTTCTCTGCTCCTTCAAGTCTGTGAGGAGCTTGAACACCTGAGAAACACACAGACAAACAAAACTGATCTATCTGACTGAAAGTTTTGGCATGTGACGAAGAACGCTCTGACTTACCTCATAGTTGCTGAGCATTGCAGCGTTTGCATTTTTACTGAAACAAAAAAAACATGAAGTGTTTAAGATGATGTCATTGTAATAAAATAAACTAGTAAAAAATGATCTATGTGTAAAGATTTATACCTTTAAAGCAGACTTCACTTTAAAGAATTACATTTATTGAAGTTAAAACAGACCATTATAAAATATATATTGAGACTAAACAAAAAGCTTTGGGTTCTGTCTCGTTTTATGATGCTGCAGAACAATTCCTTTACAACAGTGCGTTTCAAAAGTAATGCTTAAAAATCTAAACTTACTCTCTTATCAATAATTGTTTTTAAATTGATATCAAGAAAGAAACTGGCTTTAAACAATAAAGCAAAAAAAAAAACGTGTTTGCTCTGGACTTAAAAAGCATGAACAAATAAATAGTGAATCAACAAATAATATAAAAAAAAGTTTTTTTTATTCTGACGTTTGATTCTGTATTTTTATGATAAAATACAACGAAACTGTTTCATAATGTATTCAAAAATTTAATTTAAATCAGTCAAGTGTTGCAATGAGATGGCTGCAAAGACAAATAAAAATAAAACAAATTCAAGAATTTACATTTGTTGTCATAATTTTAGTTTATTTAAACAAACCTGCAAGAACTATAAAATGTAGTATCCTGATGCATGCTCAATATTTAAATAAAATTAAATATATAAACATAAAAAAGTAAATACTGTACATGTGGTGTTTTACGTTTTACATGTCGATGTGCGCAGATGAAAGCCACGCGCACTTGATCGTTAAATTAACCAGAAACGAAACATTCTGTTACCCACGATGCTTTGCTTCGACCCGTAGACAACATGTTATAAAGCTGCTGCTTAACAATATAGTGATAAAATAAAAAACGCTTTGAAATTAAAATCTTACACTTACACTTCCATTTCGCCAGCTAGGAGGTGGTGCGGTACGCTGCTAATAGTGTCCGTCGAGAAACAGGAACCAGTTAAACAGCAGCACGAACTTGTTTTGTGCTGCCCTCTGCTGTTCGTTTACTTTAAATTCCATTATTTATTTGTCAAAAGGTCCCAGTTCATGAACTGTGGTACTATAATATAAAAAAGGCTCATTTCTCCCCATTGTTTAACCATGGGCAGCACGGTGGCACAACTGGTAGAGCTGCTGCCTCTCAGCGAGCAGGTCCCCGGTTCAAATCCCGGTCCGGGGGCCTTTCTGGGTGGAGTTTGCATGTTCTCTCCGTGCATGCGTGAGTTTTCTCCGGGTGCTCCGGTTTCCTCCCACAGTCCAAAAACATGCATGTTAGGCTGATTGGTAACTCTAAATTGACCCTGGGTGTGAGTGAGACAGGCCCCTCTTGTAAATGAGTCCCCGTGGCTCAACGAGGCTAGCCTGTATAAATAAAGGTTGAATGAATGAATGACATACAAAGAGCCTATTGCTCAGGCGCCCAGGGAAATGTGGGTGCACACACTCACTCGCTGGGATCTGCACCATTAACCCCCCACAACACACAAAAGATTACGGTAGATGAGCTAAAAAGGAACAAGTACCAGTTAAAATAGGTGAATGTTAATAAACATTACACATATAAATATATTTAGGTAACAATCCAGTTGGGGTCATAATAACTATAAATTAAACACGCATAAGACTTACGTTCTGCATTTTAATCAGTAGTTTAACATTTGAATTTAAATACTGCATAATGCAATATACTAACCACTATGGTTTAGAGAAATAGGTGATCTTATTTTTTTTACAGGTGTCATAAAATATTTCAAGTGTACTCACAATATGATTTGTGTCAGACAGCTAAATATACCCGTTAACCTGAAAAATTATTATTTCAGTCAAATCTCAAAATGTGATTTCATTTTGACAAGTTTTAATTTTCCTGTGAACGTTACTATCAATGACAATTGTTTTGGCACTTTATGTAGGAAAAAAACAACAACCTTACAGCAGTCTGTTTTCATCAAGAATCATTTATTTTCAATTCATTGTTTGACAAACAAAATATTTCTTCCTGGACTTTTACACCATTCACTGTTGTATTTATGACTATGAAAAACAGACAAAAAAAATTCAAACAGAATTACATGAAGTAAAAAAAAAAACTAAATATTGTCAACACCAAACAAGTTTAAAACTACAGTACTACGGTACTGCTATTTGAGACAGGCAGTCATCAGATTACATGAATATTTAAACAGAATACATCAGCAGCAGCAAGCTGTAGCACTTCCAGTAGGAATTTAACATGCACTGATACATGTACTGATTAACAATGTAAAGCTTTATAAAATAGAGCTTGCATGAATTTCTTATACTCTTTATAGATTAGAACAATTTTAAGATGATTTTAAGATGACAGGAACCCCCAGTGTCCTTGTCCCTGCTTTGACTAGACATTAGCTCGGTCAAAATTAAGCCTCATTTCCCCCAAATAATTAAAAGCTTTTACCTACACTTCTTATACCCTGATGCATGCTCAATAATCCAGGTAGAAAAATCTAAAAAAGCTAAGTCTGGTCCTCTGGACATTCAAAAAAAAATTGTAGAAACGTTTCGTCTTTCGTCCGAAAGACTTCCTCAGTCTGAGGTGCTGGGTTCAGCTCAGTCTTATAAATAGCACCCTCTCACAGTGTTACACAACCAGTTGGCTGATGACAGCCGAAACCAGCTGCTCACATGATCAAGGAGGACCATCAGCCTAACGATGGATCGTTAGCACCCTGATGGTTGTTTGCTATTCACAGAGGGCTGAGTGATACTAGCAATAACAGCATTGTAAGAGGGGGACAGTTGAACCCGGAGGCCTCCACCCCTGTTTAATGATGGACGGTTTCTTTTCACAAAGATGGCCTCCTTTACTCCTCTCTCAAACCATCGTTCCTCTCTATCAAGGATGTGAACATCTTCATCCCTGAAAGAGTGACCGCTGGCCTGGAGATGAGTGTAGACCAGAGTCCTGACCTGATGATGTTGATCTTCTGTGCTGGACCATCCTTTTGACCAGTGGCTGTTTAGTTTCCCCAATATAAGACTGATCACAGCCCTCCTGACACTTTGTACACCTGTACACACTTCTTGTGTTTTTAAAACCAGAACATCCTGATACTGTGTGTGTGATCAACTCGTGTGCATCACTGCATTTCCTTTCAGATCTTAATTCTGCAAGTTACTCAGTGTCCATAGGAACAGTTTCTTCTTTTGGCAAGAAGAACTCACAGAATTCCTTCAAATCAACATCATTCTGGCGAACAAAATCGTTGACTGCGTTTCTAAACGTTGTGAGATTTCTGCTCTGAACCAGTTTCTTCACATTTTCCATAAGGATTTGATGCTGGTTGTTACAGCAAGCCAGGCACTCCTTTAAAGCATCAACCTTTTTCCTCTCCACCATCTGAATGATGAGATTCTCCATAATGGCAGACAAAGGATGGCCAAACTCTATCACACTCTGAGTCACACCGCTTGCTGTTGTGTATTCATACCCTCCTGTATGCATTGCAATAACGCTACCATGGTTATTAAAAACAGGAGAGCCAGAAGCGAGTGTATAAAAACAAGATTCATAATACAGATTCTGGCTTCGTTGATGGACAGATCGTGCCACATCAAAGAAAGAGTCAGTAATCAACTGAATATGATCTTTATTCTCCAAGTAATGCCTCGCCACAACCTCAGTGCATTTCTGGGAAGGAACAATCAAGCATGGATCTATTTTTTTCACACCTCCACCTAGATGTCCAATGATGAAAATCCCACCATCTCTGGAGGGGAAATCAAAATGTTCTAACAGTTGGACAAGCAGTGGCTGATTAGTATTGAGCTTTAGCAAAGCCCAGTCTCTCGCCAGCACATCGTGCCAGTACTCAAAGCAAACCACCTCCTCCACAGCAACTGCTCCCCCAGTGTGCTCTACTTTTTCATATGAGAAGTGCACTGAGACATTGTGAGTAAGTTTCCCCAAGTTCTTGTCGTAAAAATAGTTAATAACATGGGCATTAGTGAGGACGTAGCAGCCAAAAAGAAGAAACCCAGTTCCGTACGGCTTCCCATCTACTCTCACTTGGCATACTGAATCACCGAGCACCGCCACCTTCTTCACGATGTCCATTTCCCTGCTCCTCTCAACACTCTGTCCAAACTCAACACGAAACAGATTCTGGATTTGAGAAATCGTAGAAGTCCCAGGTTTTATGGCTTTCACTGCATTTTTGAACTGCGAGCATAACTGACCCCTCATTTCTGTAGAGTTGGGTATTTCCCACAATGTTTGGTTGAGCTTAATGTCACCTTTAGAATCTGGTTTGTTTATGTGTGCTGCCATTTCTGATTCAGACTGAGGCTGAGGCCGATTTTCATTTGGTGACAGATAAACTTCCTCAAGACTGCCAGGCTGACTGTGTGGGGGACGTCCCTTACTGAGCAAAATAACCTGAAAGGTTTTTTCGCCAAGGTCATCAACAAGATTGGAAAACTCAATTTTTGCCTCACCGCTTTTGCAAGAGAGTGCACAGTGCTTTGTGAATACGGTACTGAGAAAGCGCCCATCTCTTTTTATAGCCTGCCTTACTTTTTCCCCTTTGTAAGCATAAACAGTAACTTCGTGTATTTCTGTTCCAAATGATGGATTTTTCATTACTTTTACAATTCCTTTACCTCCCCTTGCTAACACATGAAACACTACTAGCTCACAAGAGGGTTTACTCCGGAAGGGAAAGACCCGAACAGGCTTTTTAAGTTGTTTTACAGACTTTTCTGCAGGCTTTTCTGCAGACTTTTCTGCAGGCTTTTCTGCAGGCTTTATGAACTTTACAGTCACAGAATCATTTTGTGGAAATAAAGTACAAGGACAGTGTGAACTGAGAGCTTTCCCGTCTCTTACAATAACAAGCTCTTTGCCGCTGCACTTCTTTGCGAGTTGTTGAAACTTCTCATTTCTCATCAGCACGTCCTCAACAGTTCCTGCTTTGTTGCAGGTCACAAACATGGGACACTTGTCACTCCCACGCCAATAAAATGAATGTGAATGCAGAGCCACCTAAGTAAAAAAAAAAAAAAAAAAAACAGCAATAAAACAATGTAAACTTTTACTATAGTTTTAAGCACATATCATGTAAAAGTGTAACAGAGACAACTCAAATGCCCCCAAAAATTGATAGGGGTTTTTAAAATTAGACAAACCTTTTTGTAACCATGTGGTTTATTAGTGACATTTTTCAGAGGATACGCATCGTTCTCATTGTTCATGATGCTTTCAGTTTCCTTGAAAAATCAATACAAATGTAATTAACAGTGAAGCATAATAAGAGGTATTTTTTAATACTTTTTGTGTAGAAAACTGAATTACTCTAGAAAATGAGTACCTTCAAAGCATTTTGTGCTGATTCAACATTGTTGTTCGCCATGTTGGTGTTTCTTACTGAAGAAATGATGACGTATCTTACAAAGAAGATATAAAATATATATAAGCATACATACAACACTGTATGAAAAATGCTTACCGAGTACAGTGTTTAATTTTATCAACTGACAACACAAGTGAACTAACGAAAACACCAGTAGCTAGCACTGGCTAGCCTAGTTAGCTCGTGGTTTATCCATCCATCCATCCATCCATTTTCTTCCGCTTATCCGGGGTCGGGTCGCGGGGGTAGCAGCCTAAGTAGGGAGGCCCAGACTTCCCTCTCCCCAGCCACTTGGAGCAGCTCCTCTGGGGGAATCCCAAGGCGTTCCCAGGCCAGCCGAGAAACATAGTCCCTCCAGCGTGTCCTGGGTCTTCCTCTGGGTCTCCTCCCGGTGGGACATGCCCGGAACACCTCACCAGGGAGGCGTCCAGGAGGCATCCTAACCAGATGCCCGAGCCACCTCAACTGGCTCCTCTCGATGTGGAGAAGCAGCGGCTCTACTCCGAGTCCCTCCCGGATGACTGAGCTTCTCACCCTATCTCTAAGGGAGAGTCCAGCCACCCTGCGGAGAAAACTCATTTCAGCCGCTTGTATCCGAGATCTTGTTCTTTCGGTCATAACCCAAAGCTCATGACCATAGATGAGGGTGGGAACGTAGATCGATCGGTAAATTGAGAGCTTTGCCTTTTGACTCAGCTCTCTCTTCACCACGACAGACCGGTACAGCGCCCGCTTCACTGCGGACGCTGCACCTATCCGCCTATCGATCTCACGCTCCAGTTTTCCCTCATTCGTGAACAAGATCCCGAGATACTTAAACTCCTCCACTTGGGGCAGGACCTCCTCCCCGACCCGGAGAGGGCATGCTACCCTTTTCCGGCTCAAGACCATGGCCTCGGATTTGGAGGAACTGATCCTCATCCCGGCCGCATCACATTCAGCTGCAAACCGCTCCAGTGAAAGCTGTAGATCACGAGCTGATGAAGCCAATAGGACCACATCATCTGCAAAAAACAGAGAAGCGATTCTAAGGCCACCAAAACGGATCCTCTCAACACCTTGGCTGCGCCTAGAAATTCTGTCCATAAAAGTTATAAACAGAATCGGTGACAAAGGGCAACCTTGGCGGAGTCCAACTCTCACCGGAAACGAGCCTGACTTACTGCCGGCAATGCGGACCAAGCTCTGACACCGGTCGTACAGGGACCTAACAGCCCATATCAATGGGCCTGGTACCCCATACTCCCGGAGTACCCGCCACAGAACCCCCCGAGGGACGCGGTCGAATGCCTTTTCCAAGTCTACAAAGCACATGTAAACTGGTTGGGCAAACTCCCACGCACCCTCCAGGACCCTGTTGAGGGTGTAGAGCTGGTCTAGTGTTCCACGACCAGGACGAAAACCACACTGCTCCTCCTGAATCCGAGGTTCGACTATCCGACGGACCCTCCTCTCCAGAACCCCTGAATAGACCTTACCAGGGAGGCTTAAGAGTGTGATCCCTCTATAGTTGGAACACACCCTACGGTCCCCCTTTTTGAATAGGGGAACCACCACCCCAGTCTGCCAATCCAAGGGAACTGCCCCCGATGTCCACGCGATATTGCAGAGTCGCGTAAGCCAACACAACCCCACAACATCCAGAGCCCTAAGGAACTCAGGACGAATCTCATCCACCCCCGGAGCCTTGCCACCGCGGAGCTTTTTAACCACCTCGGCGACCTCAGCACCAGAGATTGGAGAGCCCGATCCAAAGTCCCCAGGCTCCGCTTCCTCAGTGGAAGACGTGCCAGTAGGATTGAGGAGGTCTTCGAAGTATTCCGCCCACCGACTCACAACATCCCGAGTTGAGGTCAACAGCACGCCATCCCCACCATAAATGGTGTTGGTCGCGTACCGCTTTCCCCCCCTGAGACGCCGGATGGTGGACCAGAATCGCCTCGAAGCCGTACGGAAGTCATTCTCCATGGCCTCTCCGAACTCCTCCCACGCCCGAGTTTTTGCCTCAGCAACCACCCGAGCCGCATGCCGCTTGGACTGCCGGTACCTATCTGCTGCTTCCGGGGTCCCACAGGCCAAAAAGGCCCAATAGGACTCCTTCTTCAGCTTGACAGCATCCCTCACCGCCGGTGTCCACCACCGGGTTCGAGGGTTGCCACCACGACAGGCACCAACAACCTTGCGGCCACAACTCCGATAAGCTGCCTCGACAATAGAGGCGCGAAACATGGCCCACTCGGGCTCAATGTCCCCCGCCTCCCTCGGAACGTGTTCAAAGCTCTCCCGGAGGTGGGAGTTAAAGCTCCGTCTTACGGGAGACTCTGCCAGACGTTCCCAGCAGACCCTCACAATACGTTTGGGTCTGCCAGGTCTGACCGGCATCCTCCCCCACCATCGGAGCCAACTCACCACCAGGTAGTGGTCAGTTGACAGCTCCGCCCCTCTCTTCACCCGAGTG
>JBBPBX010027142.1:12405-37519 GCA_038048925.1 Garcialebias charrua
CTGTTTGACCATTAAAGTGCATTTATTAAGTCAAAGTTAGACTGAGACACACCTTTGCTATAATATTGAGCAAACAAATAATTGTTTTTAAGTGTTAATCTTGTTAAATTAGTGTTAAAGTCCTCTGGTGCACGCTCCCGCAGCCGCCATTTGGCAGCCACTTGATTTTTAGCACAACACCGGCCCACATTTCCGAGTGGCCAGCGGTGACGCATAATAGATGCAACTTATACTGTACAGTAGATGTGACTTATACAGCGACGCAACTTGTTTTTTCCACATCATTAGACATACTTGGACTGATGTGATGTATACAGCGGTGTGACGCGTACTGCGGAAAGTACAGTACTTCTTCTTGTGCCAGCAGAAACGCTTTAATTTACCATCCTAATAACATGCCTAAAAGATTAGTTAATATTTTTAATAATATGGTGCATCAGTTCCAAGACACACTTTTGTCTTTACATCCTTTACAGTATAACAGTAAAGCTTAGGGAACAGAGTTAAGTGTTCAATGAGCTAAGTGAAACAGCTAAACCCTTTAAAGACATGTTTCTGTGGACCCGAGGTCACACGTACTGTACACGGAGTCCCATGTAGTCACATCTGCGGTCCTCTGCAGCCAAGCACTGGTTATGTGACAGTCTGTGTGGTTTGGTTTCAGACCTTTGCTGTACCACTGTAACCAGATATTTGGACAAGACTGGCAACTGGAACATGAGCTGCTTTTCCTCGTGTGAACTTGTGCACTTTTAAAGAACTCTCAGTACAGTCAAGTTACTTAAATACAAGCGGTCGCCAGAGTGATGTAGAAATAGCATATAGGTTATATTGCACTATTAATTTTGAGTAACAGAATGACAAGAAAAACAAGTAATTTATGCAATAAGAATATTGAAGAACGTTATAATAAATTTTACATATTACAGTACATACCGGTATAATAAAATGTGCGCCATGTCAGTAGCTACCAGACTTATTAAAGTTGTACAAAAAATGCAAAGCCTGCTAATGAAACAGTCTTGTCTCAGTCCAATGTAGGGCTGGGCGATATGAGGAAAATATTATATCGCGATATTTTTTGGCTATATCACGATACACGATATATATCGCGATATCTCCAAAATCAATGAAAAAATGATTCAAAATTGATAAAAAAATGTCAACACTAAATTTGAACAAACTTAAATATTTTATTTTAACCATCAATTGCACACATAAATAAAAAGTACTTCAAGCAAAAAGGAAGAATAAATAATTTAAACTTAAAAAGGTGCTCTTGTGCTTTTAACATTAAAAAAATATTAAATCAAAACATTTAAGGCCTTTAAAATACAAAAACAAAAGTGTAAACAGTGGCCATAAAATTTACTGACCCAGAACAGTCACAGGTAACAACTCTCAACTATTTGCATGTGCTGGTAATTTTTAACAACAAACCACAAAATGTGCACAAGTTTCAAACTGTGCCAAGTTCAGGCAATGTCTGCAAAACCTCTGAACAAGAACAGATTTATCACAGTACTGCAGTAAATGTGAGCCTCTGTGTACTGTATCCGGTTTTATTGTGAAAGGGTCAGGGGGTTGTTTCCGGATTCACGAAGACGTTCTCTAAAGTTGCTCTACAAAGTGTCGCATTGAATCCTTGTGTAAAAACACGACAGCCTCCACTCAGAAACGTGAACAGAGAGGTGGAGACATTATTAAATCAGCTGTATCGCTAAAGACACGGTCAGTCTCAGCTGTGGAAGAAGACGGCTAACGCGTTAGCCATCTTGTTAGCCGCTAAGGACCGTATCTTTAGCGATAATGATAAAATGCTGATTTAATATTGTCTCCACCTCTCTCTGCGGTGCACGCATGACTAAATGAGCTCAGACCCGTGGTTTGTTTTAAGGAAGCAGCAGCTGTAAAAACACTTGGTTCTGCCGTTTCATCATGCTCCACTCCGCTGTTTAAATGGTGAAAAAGATTCGTAGTTCGGACCTTTCTTCGGGACTATTTTCAGCATCGTCTACAAAAACATTTTTTATGCCCTCATCTGACAATTTAATCCAAACTAGCTCAGAAAGAACATTGTTTTTCCCCCTCAGCAGCGTGCAGCGCTCTTCAGATCTGTGTTTACATGTTGTGCTGAAAGTCTCCGAAGCTCCGTCCTGCAGCCTGCAGGAAGGAGGGGGGCGAGTGGGCGCCCGCGCGACAGCAGGAGGATCCTCGATATACACGATATAGCCCTTTTAACCATCGTACATTTAAAATATCGCGATATATCGAGTTAGTATATTCGATATATCGCCCACCCCTAGTCCAATGTCTGATAGATGATCAGCACTAGGCTGAGCTCCAGTCAGGCTTTGTACTCCCTCCCATGATAAAGGTTATGGTTTGAAGAGAGGAGCGCTGATCCAGGAACTGTACCTCAGGGCTTTTTTAAATTGGCTCCAGATGGCCCACATGCTCCTGATAAAATGCTAGTTCACTTCAGCTGTGGAAGCATGCGTGTGAGGTTTTGCTCGGATCCATTTGTCTCCAGCAGAGCTTTGGAAACATGCATGTTTATAAAGGTGGCTGAAGTTGGGAATGCTACCTTGAAAGCCTGTTTTGACCAGTTTTCACAAGCCTGGAAAACATTTTGTTCAAAAACTAATTCCTAAAAATAAAAAAAAACTTAAATGAATGATGATTGTTCAGAGTAAACAGTTTTAAGTGTGTTTATTGCTTTTCTGTCTCCGTGGATTAGAAAGAAAGATGGCACTGCAGTGACTGACCCTTGAACTCTGCGACAATCACACACGTTCAAAAATCCCACACACAGATCCAGGCCACATATATACACTAAGCATGTGGCCCACCAGACATAAATAAACATTCATTAGACTGCAAGTCCAGCCTGCCAAAAGAAAAAAAAAATACTAACCGTTTTACAAAATGAGCACACACAAAAAAGTTGACCAGGACAGGGTGTAATAAAAACACGGTCATTTGTATTTTTGGTCAGGGTTTAAGCAAGGTAAATGAACGAGTGTGATACTACATGGAAAGATTTTTATAAACTTTAAGTCACGAGTGTCCAAAGTGTGGCCTGAGGGCCATTTGCAGCTCTTGGAGTGATTTTGTGCGGCCCATAACTGCAGTTTAAGAATGGTATCATTAATCATTAACCGTGTTTCCATCTATTTTCAATTCAAATTTTGAGCGAATTTTTGAAAATTCGCACAAATGTAAATAAAAATTAATGCGAATCAGAAGTGTTTCCATTAACTGGCTTGAAGCGAATCCACCAGGCCACGCAAAGCGGCATTACGTCAGACGTCAGCGTTACGCACGTCTACAGTAAACAGGAAGTAGCGGTTGAAAACAGGAACCGAACCACACATCTCGGCAAAATGGAGAGAATATTTCAGGAATGTGTTGCTATTGTGACGGCTGAGACGAGCTGGTCTGAGCAGCCCAGTTCTCACCTCCTTCTACAGGTGTGCAGTGGAGAGCATCCTGTGCTCCAGCATCAATGTGTGGCATGGAGGCTGCACAGTTGCAGAGAGGAAAGCTCTACAGAGAGTGGTGAAGGCTGCACAGAAGTCTGTTGGAGTCAGTCTCCCCACCATCACAGACATTTACACCTCCAGATGCAGGAAAAGAGCCACCTGCATCATGAATACTTCAAAATGCGCATCAAGAAACCTTGATGGAAACACGGCAATTTAGACCAGCAGGCTTAAAGAGGTGGATGAAGACTTTATGTAAATTAGTTGGTTATCCTTTTTTATTTAATATTTAGGTTTTAACAGAAAAATAGATGAAAAACAATCTTCTCAAAATGAGCAATATGACGCAAAATACACAATTTTGGCTATAATCTTTTTATTTTCACTTCATGGTACAAAGCACCAAAAACCTTTAGTGATTTCTACCAGAAAGGAGACTTTTGGATAATGATTCATAAAACTTGGCTAAATGTTGCAGTTGATGAAATAATCAAGAAGGAAACTGGACATTTTAAATCAATATAATGTGGTATCATCTTCATGTGAGTTGATCAGCTTTATCAAAACTTCTGTGAATCTGCTGTAGCGACTGACAGGTGGATGATTTTCAGAACTTCCATCAGCCTTTTGGGACGCCCATGGTCCAAAAGACTGATCAACCCCCTTTTAAATGGACACTTAATCATATTACGCTTTTGTTGATGAGAACAGACTAAAATTAACTTTTTAAACACGAAAACAACAAACAGACTCAACAAATCAAATCTTTTTAATAAAAAAATATAAGCTTAGCTCATGAGGGTTTAAATGTTCTGGATCTACAACAATTTAAAACTTTTTCCACCAAAATTAATAACTTTTGTCCGTTCTCCAAAATATTGTTCACGTTGAGAGTTAAATTCACATTTTTGTGGCCCAAGAATCCTTTCACCTGGATAGTTTTGGCTCACATATGAAAATGTTTGGACACCCCTGCTTTGAATTATTAAAAAATTAGTAGATAAAATAAATCCTTTCTATACAGTACTTAAATGTATATACTAACATGCACACAAATGGCAGAGTAAAAGAGTCAAATAAACAAAGACCTTCGTAAACCCCTACAGAAAAAGTCCAAATAGTACAGTGTTGTCTAAATGAAGGTTGAATGAATGAATGAATGAATGAAATTACTTGTGTCTTAAGTTCCTACAAGGTTTTAAAAGCAAAGACGTCTGACATAAAACACAAAACGTGTTTCTAATTCTATGAAAGCCGAGTTCACCAGCCTTTCAGTTTTCCCCTTTACATCTATTCCTAGATATGTGGTGTGTGTAGAAAAGCACCTGAATCCTTATAAAACACATTAGCTCTCTGTGAAGTAAATGCCGTTTTTGTGTTTATTTTCCATAAACCCTTTATATTCGTGTGCCCATTAGGTGCTGGTAGTAAAGCGAGGTGTACTTTTCCTCACAATGCCATCCAAAGCAAATCAATAGACATAGTAAGGCTCTAATTTGTGCTAAAACACACTCATACTGCTTGTATATGTGCCTACAAGACTGCATGTACATGCACATAATCCCTTATAAACGGAAATGGTGATTATGCTTTACTGACAAGAGTCATTGGTTATGCTAGACAAGAGTGTGCGTGTGTTTCTCTCTGCACGTGTACACACTTGGCATTCATAACGCAGAAACAAAACAAGCGGCAGCAGCCGAGTGTGTGTCTTGGCACAGACAACAGAGCGAACAGATTCAAAGAGAGCCCAAAAGCGGGGTTCAATAAAGTGAAGACAGAGACAGAAAGAAAAGAACCAGAGAAAGGAGTGAGAGAACAATGAAGGCAAGTGGAGCACTCCACTCGTGATCCACACTTTTGCAGAGTCTCAGAAGTTTGTACTGGTTGCTTAACAAGTCAACAGCAGAACAGCAAGTCAACAAGGGGGTTCTGTTTAGGGAAGATCAATTAAGTTGGGCTCATAACTTTGTGAACATTTGCTTTTAGTTAGATGATGCTAACATGAAAAGTCAAAACTCCTTGGAAAATACCCATGAAATGAATGAACGGATCATCTGTCCATAACTATACAGTAGTCCCTCGCTACTTCACGGTTAGTTTATTGCGGACTCGCTCTATAGCGGTTTTTCAAAATAAGAGTGGACATGACGCGCAATTGGCTGATTGATGGATAAGTTGCACGATCGGTATGGAATTCTTAAATTATTTTGCACCTGCTGCACATTTGTGCAGCCCACAGCTGCAAAAAACAAAAACAAAAACAAAAAAAAACTTCCTCATGTTGCTGATCAGCTGATCTCCATGCAGAGCAAGAAGTGGGCGTGGTCAGAACCGGCTGCAGGTCTTGCAGGTCTGAGAGGAGTCAGAGAGCTAAAATCATGACATTCTGTGCTCTTTTAGAGCATTTACCATTTAGAAACGTTAAGAATATTGCAAGGATGTGGGAAGGGTTTAAAACACCTTAGTAAATACTAAAATATACTACTACTTACTACTTGTACTACTTCTACTTCGTGGTTTTTCACTTATCATGGGGCTTCAGGGTACGGATCCCCCACGATAAACAAGGGACATACAAAAAAATAAACTAAGCAGAAGTGTAAAACCCTAACAACACAGCTGGATGTCTGGAGTCATTGTTGATGGTCAGCACCCCAAAAACTAATTTTACTAATTACCGTATTCGTCGATCTATAACACACTGTTTTTTTTGCTCATTTGAATGTCCTGCGTATTATACACCGAAGCATATTATTTATGGATTTTTTTCCCCATATTTTTAGACCCTTTTTTGGCTCTGATTCAGTTTTTCATTTTGGGCAAAAAATGGTGCAGTACCACTTTTGTCCGCTAGGGAGACACTTCCAGACCGTTTCTAGCTCATGTGTCCGAAAAAAGCCTCCTCTGGTTGGACTGACTCTGTCGTTGCCCGCCCCCTGCTCTGGATGTAGCTGCATTTAGCTGTGAGGTTCGCTGTTTTTGTTAGCAAGATACCGTAACTCATAAACCACACCGCAGATTTTTAAATCCAGCTGATTTGAACATTTCGTGAATTGGTTAAGCTCAGGAACCCTTGTGCTATTATGTCAGCTAAGAAATATATTTTTTAAGCGTTTATTTAGCTAAATTAAAAGAAATAAAGCGTCCCATCCGCCTGCATGCAAATCGGCGAACTACTTTTTAAAATCCAGCTGATTTGAACATTTCGTGAATTGGTTAAACTCAGGAACCCTTGTGCTATTCAAAATCAGAACATCTTCTCATCCCCCTTAACAACTCTCTGCTATCCCCCTCCCCTCAGGTCAAGAGTCTCTGTGTCATCCTCAACACCACTCTCTCCTTCACTTCTCACATCAACAATATTACTCGGTCTGCCTATTTCCACCTCCGTAATATTAACCGTCTCCGTCCTTCTCTCACACCCCGCTCCACAGCCATCCTGGTGCACAGTCTTGTGACTTCCCGTATCGATTACTGCAACTCCCTTCTCTACGGCCTCCCCAACAAATCTCTCCACAAGTTACAGATGGTCCAGAACTCAGCTGCCCGTGTCATCACTCAAACCTCCTACTATAACCACATCACTCCTGTCCTGCAGCAGCTCCACTGGCTCCCGGTTAAATCACGCATCATCTTCAAAATTCTACTCCTCACGTTCAAATCTATCCACAACCTTGCCCCTCCTTATCTATCTGACCTCCTACAAATCTCCATCCCATCACGCTCTCTCAGATCCTCCTCTTCGCTACATCTCCATGTACCCTCTGCCCGCCTCTCCACCATGGGGAGCAGGGCCTTCACCTGCTCTGCCCCTCACCTCTGGAACGCTCTACCGCCAGACCTTCGAAACACCACCTCCCTTTCTCTGTTCAAGACAGCCCTGAAAACACATCTCTTTAGACTAGCTTATCATTAACTTTACTAAATGTATTTTTATTATTTTGCATTTTATATCCTTTATGTATTTTATATTTCAATTTGTCGCTGATATTGTTTGATCTGTATTACACTGTATTGGTTTGTTAAGTGTCCTTGGGTGTCCTGAAAGGCGCTTTTAAATAAAATGATGATTATTATTATTATTATGTCAGCTAAGAATTTTTTTAAACGTTTATTTAGCTAAATTAAAAGAAATAAAGCGTCCCGTCCGCCTGCATGCAAATCGGCAAACTACTTTTTAAAATCCAGCTGATTTTAACATTTCGTGAATTGGTTAAGCTCAGGAACCCTTGTGCTATAATGTCAGCTAAGAAATATATTTTTTCTCGCAAAGAAATAATTGTTTTTACCGTGTTAATCTTGTGAAGTCCATCGGTGCTCGCTCGCTTCTGTGGCAGCCATTTTAAGCAGGGCAAATGAGGCGCTGACGCGTCGCGTAGCGGTGACGCATAATAGATGCGTAGTAAACACCAAAGCATTTTATATACGGATTTTTCAAATATATTGGCAATAATTGGACAAAGCGTGTTATACACAGAAGCGTGTTAAAGACAGACGAATACAGTACATGGATGTTTAAAAGTTCATAAAAATCAATCAGCTTCAAATGGTCAACATACTCACTCACTGACATTTACAAAAATAAAACCCCTGAAATGTTTTCATAGTTTTGACAAAAATAAAATCAATAAAAATCTACTTCAGTTTTGAAAAACGAGAAGAAAATCATGAAAAGGTAGCAGGAACATAAGAAATATTAGTGACTTTTCTGCTTTTTGAGATGCCAAGTGTGAAAATTGCTTTTTGGAGGAAAATACTGCTGACTCATCACATGCTGCAGGAGTTAAACACGTCAAACATCAATATCTGGTTTTAGAGTGATCATGTTCGGTGACAAATACAAACATTTAACATCATGATAATGAACATCAAAAAGTGCTTGGTTGTAACTGGGTTAGTAAACCATGGCAAGAAAGTGCTGTGTGCGTGCCTGTGCAGGGTCAAAGCTTGGCAGGGGAGCCTCATTTGGAGAGAGTGGTCATGCTGGTAAGAGAGGCCTACAACGAGCTGGCGTGTTTGGCGGTATGCGCTGCCAGTCGTTCTACCGTCTCAGGAGCATGGGAAGGCAAACACAGAGTCGATCTCAAAGAGTTCTGAAGAGGGCCGCTTCCTGCCAAAAATCGCCTGCACCTGTCCTTCCGTCTCTCCAGCCCCACCCAGCATTTCTCTCCCAGTCTACACTTGATCCCTTCATCTTCTCTACACAAACTTCCTCCTTTTAACTCAGAGCTGGACTCAACTACGCAACAGCTCCCCTCCTCTTCTGCTTTGTCCACCACTAAAAGCAAAACTTCCTGGCATGGTCACAATTGGTTCTGTTTAGGAACAGTGGAGAGCGCACAATGCCAGGGCACTAGAGTCATCATTCATCTATCTACACACACATGCATACACAAAAGCTTTTTTTATATGCATGGGTCACTGCAATCGACTGGCTCGACTTCATTCATTTGCATCAGACAGAAAGCCTTTTATTCAGTCTCGCTGTTTTTATGTATTTATGTGAAGTAATAAAAGCCGCCAAACAGGCTGCCCTGTAAGTGAACCATAATCATCGAGCATCACAAGAAAATAAATAAAACAGCTGACAAGACTTATTTTTCTTTTTTTAAAGGTCTACGTATACTATGCTGTCACTTAAGCAACACATTTATTTCAGAACAAGAATCTGTCTGAAACCCTTTTCAAACCTTCACACCAATTAGTACCTTACCTCCATGTTTTGTGGATTCATAGGGAGAAAAGACTTGAAGGGCCAAAGAGCTCTAACTCTATGCCCTAGTTCACATGTGTCAAACTCAAGGCCCGCGAGCCAGATGTGGCCCTCCACATCTTTTTATGTGGCCCTTGAGAGCTTAAAAGGTCTGATTGTCACATAATCAATAAGTCAAAAGGGTTTTATATTATAAACAGTGTAAGAAGTAGACATATATTTCTACATCTGTGCAAATATATATATGTAATATTTGTAAGCTGAATAAGTAAAAAAAAACCAGTTATTTACCAATAAGGAGTACTGTAGTTGTGTTTAATTTACATTACCGGTACTGTACATTTAGTTAAATTTAACTACATTTATACTGTCTTACAGCTACATCTGGCCCTTTGAGGGCAACCACTAAGCTGATGTGGCCCTCGGTGGAAATTAGTTTGACACCCCTGTTCTATACAGTAGGACTAGGAAATGCCAAATGCCCTATGTGAATTCATTCAACCTGTATAAATAAAGGTTGAATGAATTCACATAGGACACCTGGCATTTCCCAGTCCTACTGTAAGAGTTAGAGCTCTTTGGAGCTCTAATTTTAAATTAATCATCACAATTACATATTGGCATTTTGACCCATTTTTAATGAAAAATTGTAAAAGCTACTTTGCGACTACACACAAATGAGAAGGGTGTAGGACTAGGGGTGTAAAAATAGCAAAATGAAATTCAGCCTCTTTGGGCCTGTTCACGTTTGTTGTTACAAAACCGTTTTAAACCCATTTTGGGTGATTCGACTGCATGTGGTCAGCTCCGACTAAGCCCGTCACGATAACAAATTTTGCTGGGTGATTGTCTCAGAAATTATTGAGATAAACGATAATATTGTTTGAAATTTGACAATAATTAGTAATTACAGGTATTGTCAAATTTAAGATGTTGGTTCATTTTTATGTGTAGTACCTTTTTTGACCACTGGATGGCAGTATAAGACTGTTTGAACCGAAGGATGGATAGTGAGGGAACGAGCAGCGTCTCTCTTTAAGAAAAAGGGGAGGGAGGCCCCTTCACGTGACATGGGCTGTCTCTCGTTCCTGTTTTTCGATTCTCAAAATGGTGGATGCTCGGTGTGGGTTGAGCTCTTTAGCATAGCATTTTTTACACAAAGCTTTTAATAAAAAAATGTATCAGTAAACAAGTTCTCAGCTTCTTTTTGCAGAGGAAAACAACTTTTTAGACAAAGGCATGGGTTTCAACCGTGAATTTAGAAGCTTTGACAAGACGGAGGTCCCCCCCCCCCCGAGGTTGGCCTGTTAGCTTAGCTCTGCTTAGCTTCTCAGTTTAGTTGCTTTTAACAATCCAGAAATGTGATTTTGGATGGTTAAAACAGATTTTAAAGAGAAAAGCGAAAGGGAGGGGTCAGTGAAGAACACTGGAGTTGAGCCTTTTGTCATCCAGTGTCTTCATTAGAGAGACACAAAGAAACAAAGCCGATAAATGAAAATGAGGTTGATAATTTATCAAGTGATTAATTGATTTATTGTTTATCGAGACAGGCCTAACTCCGACCACGCATCCCAAAATGTATCTCAAAGCGGATTTAAGTTACCAGTCTTATTTAAATATACACACACCCACGTCACACAGAGGGCTGTTGGTGAGCAACAATGTGATATCAGCAGGTCTGCTTAAAATTCTGTAAACTGGAACTAAAATTATAAATTCACGTTAACACGGTTCAGAGCCAGTTTTGTTGATTCTTTGCAGAGTTCTCGCTTAATAGGCTAAAATATACCTAACAGACGGACTACACGACAAATAACGGAGAAAAACAATTATTAGTGACTTCAGACTTGTGTCAATGCAAAGATTGAAGATTTTAACTGTAAAAATTCTACACAGCTGAATGGTGCACTGTCAGCTGATTTACAGCTCTGCTGTGGACATAACATCGGCTCTTTGTTTAATTAGGTGAATGCGACGTAATGCTGTTGTTCTGCGATTTACCTACATTATAGCTTACCGTTACTACAAAGAATTCAGCCAGCTTTAAAACAATTAAAACAAACTTTAAACTAGAAAACTCGCCAAGCAACATCCTGTAATTTACTTTAAATAATAAAATCCAAAGAAAAACTTTTTTTTTGGAAGGATTCTAATAAATTGTTTATTAATTAGTTAAAAATAGAATGAATTTTTAGGATTTTTTTTGGGGAATTTCTGTTAATCTTGACTAAATTGTCAACTGAGCTGACTTAAAAAAATATATATATTTTCGCTCTGCTGCTTGTGTGAAGTCATGTCAGTTCAGTAGGGGTCTACATCGAGGATCAGGATGAGCTCAAACTACCACACATGTGCAGATACGAGGGGTCCAATCCAGACCACCTCTGGTGGAGGTTTGAGTGAAGATATTTTAAACAAGCAGTACCAACCTGTGTTTATTTAGTGCTATCCAATAACAATCGAATAGCTAAAAATAGTATTTAACAACAAATATGAATAGGCCCTTAATAGATGTATTTAATCAGATATCACATTACATTTTTATAATACACATTTGTTTAAAGATAAAAAAATAAAAATAAAGTTCTTATTATTATTAGTAAAGAGCCCTGATCACTTTTTACAAATTCTAAAGCCCCAAAAGGAAAATTCTCTTTTAACTTTAATTAACAGCTTCCTGAAACATTTAAAATAAGTTTGCTCTCTGTTGACACCTGTTTCAAAGCCAGGTAGGTGAAAGCTTGTAATGACCACGCTGAGATTTTGAAGCTACAGTATCAAATGACAGCTAGGAGAACTCAGGCAGGTGCTTGACACGCAGTGAATGGAGCCAGTATGCTCATTACAGAAAGACATCTGCTGCTGTCCAGCCCCCCCAACTCCAAACCTCAGGCTCCCCCCTCCAGTTTTACACTGATGTTTGGATGCCCTATTAATGTGTGTGAGGGGGGCCAGCGGCTGAACAAAACCACACACACACAACCGAGCAGGCGTGCATGGGTGCCCTCACACACACCTGCCACCAACAGCAGCCGTCTGCTCGAGGGTGAAAATATAAGAAAAATCCTGCACAAACATATGAATAAATCTAAATGATGGCGCTTAGAGCATTTTAAGCTACGGTAAATAAAAAAACTTTAAGACGCACCAGTCATTTTAAATTTTCTAGAAACCCTGTTAAAGTCCATGACCCACCATGTTTTCAAATTGCATCGCCATTAATATTTAATAGTGAATTAAAGCTGGGGTATGTAAGATTGTAATGTAGTCTGTAACTTTTCAAACAATATATTTTTAACATATTTCTTCACTCTGTCACTATCTACTGACAAACTGATGTTAGACAAAGTAATCTCTGAAAAAAACTATAGTCCCCTTGCTTCTCTATCAGCATTTATAAAAACACTAAAAACACAGAGTGACCAGGACAATGACAGCCAATAAAAACAGAGTTTGTAACCAGCCAATTAAAAACAGAGCTTGAATTTGAATCAGCCAATAAAAACAGAGCTTGAATTTGAATCTCAGCAGAGCCTCCCCCTCAGAGCCATATATGGCTCTGAGGGGGAGGGATCAGAATGCTTTGCCTGTTGAAAATTTTTCTAAGTTCTACACTCAACAGAAAGTTACACATAGCACCTTTAAATTATGATACAGGAGCGTTTATTGATATTGTAGAGAAATAACGCTAAATGTGTTATTTCATGATTTTTAGCACATTTTAACAGCTGCGCTCCGGAAAAGTCTGCCCCTCTCCATATATGGGGCATCAACGTCACTTAGGTTTCCGCCTTTAAATTCCGACAGAGTTATGCCTCATCCTCACCTAAAGCATATCGCGCCTCCAAAAATCTCCAAACGCACTGTACTGGCTGCTTGTCAACAGATGACTGTCCTCATCTAACGCGTCTGCAGTGGGAGGAGGAGCGTGTTGGTCCTCTTCCGGTGGGGTGTTTGTTTATTTCCGGTCTCAGAAAAATGGCGGACGCAATACGAAGAATTGCCTTGTTGTACTATCTACAAAGCAGCAACACGCAGACGCCGTGCACAACGACGATTCTGGATTCACCCCACATTAGAGAGGCGTCATGGATTCGGTGAATTTCACCATCTGATCCAGGAGCTGCGCGCAGACGAGGAGCGCTTTCAGCGGTACTTCCGTGTCACCCGCGCCCAGTTTGACGACCTGCTGTAAGTTTCTCCTCCATGTTTACCTGTTTACATGTTGCGTGATCACATGGCAGAGTCTCTCCTGATTGGTCCTGATTGTTTGCTGCTGAGCAGCGAGCTGAAGCGAGCTGTGGAAGCACGGCATTCCGTGCTTCCACAGTCGCTGCTCGGATGCGACGCGGGAGTAGGAAACAGCTGCTGCTCACTTTCGCGCTGCTTGTATGCTGTAGATGCGCCGCGACACGACCCGCTGCTCCAAGATGCGCGTCCCCCATAGACTACAATGTAAAGTGGCTGTTTCGGCTGCGCGAGATGCGTGCGGTGGGGATCCAGCATTAGAACGTGCCCCATGATCAACTAGTAGCGTTCTTATTTCTGACCAGAGTAGTTACGAATAAAAACTAAGAAAATGCTGAATCGATGTGTTGCCCAGCATTTGGATTTAAGGGGAAAAGTGGTACGAGACTGAAGGAAGAATGTGCCTCTCCCTGGAAACTGGATTTATCTCCCTCCGAGGACCGAGCAGCGAAGAAGGCCCGCACCTCGACAGTTGTAAGAAAACGGGAGGTTTTGGGGGGTAAGACTTTGCTCAATTTAATTTTTGACATCAGAACAGAATGAATAATAGAGCAGGCTTTTAAATGTACCATAGTTTGGTAATATTCACACCACTTTTTAATGAAAATGAGTGTCGCTAGCCTGTAGCTGGTTAGCATAATGCTAATGCTATGCTAGTTAGCATAATATGTGTCTCAGTTGTGTGTCCGGGTCTGAGGTCTGTATGTGCGCGGCAGCAGCAGCTGCGATGACTGTCGGTTCTCATGTACGAGTGTGTGGGTCGAGCTCAGTGTCCGGTTCCGAGCTGTCCGGGTTCTGAGCTGTCCGGGTCTGAGGTCTGTATGTGCGCAGCGGCAGCTGCGATGACTGCCTTCTGAGATCCTTTTTTTGCGTCACTCAGGAGTTCGGCAATCTTCGGAGGAGTTTCCGGATGCTTCCGGAAACTCCGTTGTTGTTGGGTTTTTTTTTTTCACACTTGCATGGCCCAAATGCAAAAATGAAAATAGACATCATATTCTACTACAGTAATTGTCCAATATGGTGAATTGTTACTGTCACGGTGGGTGTTGTCCTTTAAGCATAATTTATTGTGCATCATTATTTTCAAATTTCCATCTTCAAGCTAAATGAGTCAAAAGCATGTAATTTTCCACAAGT
Organism: Garcialebias charrua; assembly: GCA_038048925.1. Classification (NCBI taxonomy): domain Eukaryota; kingdom Metazoa; phylum Chordata; class Actinopteri; order Cyprinodontiformes; family Rivulidae; genus Garcialebias; species Garcialebias charrua. The sequence continues at coordinate 26,992 of JBBPBX010027142.1, forward strand.
ATCAAAGTCAAAGTCAAAGTCAACTTTATTGTCAGAACTGCAATATGTACAGGACATACACAGGACCGAAATTGCATTTCTCTCAGTCCCTCGGTGCAACAGTAACCATCTAAACACTAAACACTAAAACATTTAATACACATAAGCATAAAATAGTAAAAAAGTGTAACACTGTCCTGAGTTTTTTCATAATAGTATAAAAGTATGAAAATTAACACCAACACTGAAACACCAAACACCCCTAAAACACCAAACACCCAATGAACATAAGCATAAAATGAAATAATAAAAGTGTAATACTGTCCTGAGTTTTTGCATAGTAGTATAAAAAGTATAAAAAGTATATCTAATAAACTGAAGGTTCTAGCATTGACATTTGCAAAGAGTGGCACAGCAGCATATAAGTTAATGTACACAGTATATGTATGAGGTAGTTGATGTTGGTATAGAGGCAAAGTGGCATATGCAGTGAGGCACATAAGGCACATTTGGCATCCTTAGATAAGGCTAGTCAGAGAATGCTGTATATGTATCTGCAGTAGTGTAGATAAAAGTAGTGTAAATGTAAACAGTAGTAATAAATGTAAAGCAGTAGTAATAAATGTAAACAGTATTAATAAATGTAAACAGTGAATGTAAACAGTAGTATGACTATAGGCAGTAATGTAATACAAACATTAGTGCAAATATGAGAAGTAGTGCAAACTGAATGAACACATGACCGAGAGTTTAGTGAATAACCCGTTTGATGACACAGAGTCCAGTGTTAAAAACTTTGTGTTGAGTGGTAATGTGTGAGAAAGTTTTTTGTGTTAAGGCAGTTCAAATGGGAGGGGAGGCAGAGCAGGCAGAGTGTTTAGCATTCTGACTGCCTGATGAACAGAGCTGTCTCTCAGTCTGCTGGTACGAGCCTGGAGACTCCTCAGTCTCCTCCCTGATGGCAGCAGTCTAAAGCGGCTGTGTAGTGGGTGTGTGGGATCACCTGCCATGCGGTGGGCTTTCCGAGTGAGGCGTTTGCTGTGTAAGTCCTGCAGTGAGGGCAAGGAGGTGCCGACGATCTTCTCAGCTGCTTTCACGATGCGCTGGAGGCTCTTGCGGCAGGATGCAGTGCATGCACCAAACCACACAGTGATGCAGCTGGTCAGGACACTTTCTATGGCACCTCTGTAGAAGGTGCACATGATGGAGGTTGAAGCTCCAGCCCTTTTCAGCTTGCGGAGAAAGTAGAGGCGCTGGTGAGCCTTCTTCGCCAGTGCTGCAGTGTTCCTGCTCCAGGACAGGTCCTTTGAGACGTGCACTCCCAGGAACTTGGTGCTGTCCACTCTCTCCACTGCGGTGCTGTTGATGGTCAGAGGGGCATGTTGTGCATCCCTCTTCCTGAAGTCCACGACAATCTCCTTTGTCTTCTCCACGTTGAGAGTGAGATTGTTGTGTCCGCACCACAAGGCCAAGCGGCTCACCTCGTTCCTGTAGTCCGTCTCATCGTTGTTGCTGATGAGACCTACCACTGTTGTGTCGTCCGCATATCATTTCTCAGTAATGTTTGTTAAAGAGAGCAATTGTTTGTATGAGGATCTGTGAAGATTATTTATTTTTCACAGACCTAATTTAGTCAATAATATAAATATGCAGGCTGCAAATTAAGTCTCTTGTTCTCAACTGCAACTACTTCATTTCTAAATTTATTCGCAAATGCTTGGCAGCCTTCTTTCAAGCGGTTAATTGCTAATAATTCAAAATGTATTTGCACAGAGTAAATGAGCTACAAATATTTTTGCGCGTTTCAAACTTTTTGTGACTTGCATAATCTGGCATTAAACTAAAAGACACTTATTGCCAAACACCAAGTTTTGAAAGTGAAATGCTGGTGGAGAACGAAGAAGAGCTTTTTCAGAAGACAGAATGAGAACATGACGGAGGGAGTGCACACGGCTGGTTTATAAATGAGTGCAATAAACAATGTTGCACTGAAACGCTTTGAAATGATGCTTGCTGTTGATGTTGGAACATAACATATACCGTATTTTTCGGATTATAGGTCGCACCTTTTTGTGGTTTTTTTCAAGGCCTGCGACCTATAATCCGATGCGACCTATTTATGGATTTTTTTCTATATTTTTAGACCAATTTTTGACTCAGATATCAGCTTTTTTCACTTTGGCAGAAAAATTGTGCCATACCACTTTCGGCCACTATATTTTTTCTGCTTACAGAGTTTAAATTATAAGACATTAATGTACGTAACGATGGTCTATAGAAAATATTTGACTTAAAATTCGATTTTTTATTCAATGTTCTGTGTGGCGGACTTCCCATGAGCATTAGTTTTTTATCGGTGTTCTTCTAAATAGCTTCAAAATCACTCTGTGTATATTTTTTCTGCTTACAGAGTTTAAATTATAAGACATTAATGTACGTAACGATGGTCTATAGAAAATATTTGACTTAAAATTCGATTTTTTTATTCGTGTTTTCTGAGAGGCGGACTCGTCTTGTGTTAGCTTCTGTTAGCTTCTCTTCTGTGGAGCCAAGATGGTGTAGTGGCAGGGCTTTTGACTTGGGACCCGAAGGACGCAGGTTCGCGTCCCGGCCACTACCCACCTTGGGGTGTCTATGAGTGCACACCTATTTCTCCAGCTCCCCGGGCGCTTTCGGGCTGCTCACTGCACCACCTGGTAGGTGGTTGGGTTAAATGCAGAGACGAATTTCGTCTGTGTATGGGAAACATACGCAGATGACAGGAAAATACATTATTATTATTATTATTCATGTTATAAATTGGTTTCAGCTTCTGTTAGCTTCTCTTTATGTTATAAATTGCTTCGAAACAATAGGTATATAGTATAAGTTTATTTATTTCTGCTTACAGAGTAATTATAAGGCTCTAATGTACTTAACTATGTCCTGGAAAAAACATTTGACATAAAATTCGATTTTTTTATTCGTGTTTTCTGAGAGGCGGACTCGTCTCGTGTTAGCTTCTGTTAGCTTCTGGCAGACATTAGCAGCAGAGCTAAACACTCGGTCCATATTGCCGGGTTGACTCAGCGGTCACGCGGCGCGTCAGCAGTGGATGACGCGTTACGTCGGCGGTGACGTAGGTGCGACCTATATTCCGGTGCGACCTATTTATGGATTTTTCCAATTTTTTGGCAATAATTGGACACTGCGACCTATATTCCGGTGCGACCAATAATCCGGAAAATACGGTACAAGAGTTATGATTAGAGGGAGTTAATTAATTACAAAAATAAAGCAGCAGTTGAGACGAAAGGGGAAGATGAACCACGGGGGCCTAAAACATTGAGTAAAACTTGAAAGAGGCTGGTCTCATGGGTAAACTCATAAAACCTCAAAATCTAGGAAAGTCGTCACAACTTGGCCACATTAACAGTTTATCTCATGGGCAAAGTTTCTCTAGAGATTCAAAGTTTCAGCAACAAGACAATAAATAAACATGAGACAAAACGAGCAACTACAACTCTGTGAGTTTAAAAAAAATAATCAAACAGAACTTGTGACCTGTACAAATATACACACACCTCTTTTTTGCAGGACTGTCCTCATATTTGCTGCTCCCGTGCAGGCCCTGAGAGTGCAAGGACCCATCTTCTTTGTTGTGGCTGCCCTTTGACCCCAAGCCGTTTAGCTGCCCATTGGCTAGGGAAACTAAAAACACAAAAAGGGGAAAATAAGTTAAAAGCTTGACCACAAACAGCCACTGCCCACTTATTTGAAGCCGTTCAACGTGAGAATATCTAATCCATTTAATCATGTCTGGAATATAATATAATATATATACAGTTTTATACAGGTTTTATGTCTTTGGGGAATAAACCGCTTTTATCTGACAGAGTTAATAAAGCTCTTTGTTGTTTGTCCTTGGTTTGATGCAGTGATGAGGGATAAAGAAGCAAATATCTCTTTTGATAGGATTATGGTAGCTCTAGTTTGTTTGACAGTGAAGTAAACATGGAAAAAAACTATGCTTCTCATAAATGGAGAAAGCATACAGTTCAAATATTTCAAAACGACCTTTTGAGCCAAGCACATCTGCAGTCAATGTTAAAATTATAGCAAATCTTAAACAACATATTCACACAAAGTTTGCCGTATCTTGTGTGGCCACATTTCTTGCGTCACAGGGATCAATTTAGTTATATAAAAAAAAGGGAAGCTACTTATTTTTTAGTCCACATTTTCTCCTGCTGATCACAGCTGTTGTTGCTCACTGGCATAGGTGGTGTGTGGCTCCTAATAAAAGTTTTTTTTTCTTCTGTTTTTAAGCCAGAGGCAGTCTGAGAAATGGAGAGCTTTTCCTGGACTTGACATTCTCTGTAAGCCCAACTGAGAGGGCCTCGATTAAAAATTTAACAAGCAACTCACACCCAAACACACACACACATAAAAAAAAAAACTTGGCCCTGACAGGGTTTTAAATAAATAGGAACAACAAAATTCAAATGAGGTCAAGGAGCAAGGTGGAAGTCAATAGTAATTAATAAGAGAGACAACTGGACTCAACAGGTACCAAAGACCTGATTTTCTCAGGAGCAGTTCTACTAAGTAATTCTTGAAAAGAGTCAGTCAGAGATTTGTCCGATTCAAAGTGAGCAAACATGAAAAAATCGACTCGGGAGATTTCAAGCATTTCTGGTTACTGCAAGGGATAATAAACAGGAGACTGACTACGCATAGGGGCAGTGTTAGTTTCAACAAGAGAACCGCATACAGCAACTTATACGCCTGTCGACAAACTATTATATAGCAATATAGAAATCTAAAGCACTGGCCTTGATAAGTGAAGACCTTGTATAACATTTACCTTGACCTTGGAGTTGGGGTGATGAAAAGATTATCCAACATGCTATGTACAGTAGTGGTACAAATGTGTAAAAAAAAAAAAAAACTTACCAGTATTACAATTTTATTGCATGGATCAGAAGCTATAATGTGTTGTTATTGCTATTTTTAAGACTGAGCTGAATACAGCAGCTCAGACTGAGGAAGTCTTTTGGGTGAAAGACAAAACGTTTCTACTTTTTTGTTATGTTTTGTTTTTTTGAATGTCCAGAGGACCAGACTTAGCTTTTTTAGATAATGCGTTGCATTTTGTCATCATTGTACAGTATGCTCCCATACAATGGCGAAATTGGCTCTCTGCATTTAACCCATCACACCTGGGATACACTCAGGTGGAGCAGTGGGCAGCTATTGAAAGTGCCCGGGGAGCAATTGGGGATAAGGTATCTTACTCAGAGACACCACGAGATGTGCAATGACTGGGGATTGAACCTGGGACTTTTGGGTGCCGAGTCGGCTGCCCAGCCTCTACCCCATCTTGGCGTCCCTGGACAAGCAAATATCTTGTTCTAACTTTGACCTTGATTTGTGACCTTAACCTTTCCATCTGGCAATGAGGCGTTTGTGTATCAAGTTTTGTTAAATACTCTAGCAAATCAGAAGTTATGGGCGGGACAAGAGAAAGTTTACAGACGTTTGGCCCTTGGACGTCCCTCGGCCAGCGACAGGCTTATAAGACGTATCTTTATAAAACTCTTGTGTGACCACAGAACTGAAAGCTGAAGATTTAGATATAGGAGAGAGGATTTCAACAACTATTTGATAAGTTTTACTTAAATGGTTACAAATCTAATGTCTCAAGATTTGATCAGTCTAAAAATTTGGCATAAAAGGTACCGTAATGTGTATTTCTTCAAGCGAATCTAGCACTTTAACTTGACAATTATTTGTGCCTTAGCAGACTTAAGGCTGGTTTATACTTCTTGTCGCACATCTTTTACCCCCCGTTGAGTGAAAAAAAGTTGCACAACTTCCGTCTGCACTCCCGCTGCGATCCCCCGGTGACAGCCATCCTATACATTGCCCCCAGTCAGCACTGCGAGATGCGGAGGATGCGGCTCGGAGTGTGTGATTGGTTCAAAGTTTGTGGGCGTTTTTTGTTTGGATGTCAATATATGGTGTATCACACCGCTACCCGCTACTCTTCCAGAAGCCGGTTTTTGTTTTTGCTTTGACATGGATAGTTTTGAAGAGAAACTCGCCGAGGCGGTCCGGAGGTACAACCACCTGTATGACTCATCTACTGCGGAGTACAAGGATTGCCAAATGGCAAAAAATTCATGGAGGGAGATTGCGCAGACGTTGCAAACCGAGGAGGCTGTCTGCCGCAAACGGTGGCGGGCTCTCCGTGACCGGTTTGCAAAGACCAAACGGAGAATGCAGGTCCGGAGCGGGGACGTGTGCAATGGGAGTGTGCGTGACGTATGCAATGGGAGGGAAGAGGGAGGGATTACTATAATGTATCCCCCAGGTCTTTTCCAAGTATAAACACTCAATGCGGTCAGTGACACACACGCAATTACGTCATCGCTGGGCCGCAGCCGCACGTCTTGCATGAAGTATAAACAAAGCTTTAGATGTGTTCATTAGGCCCAGACTCATACGATTTCACTGTCTCATCCATAAATCACCTTCTTGATCACTAATTTGAGGTGTCGTGCCCTTTTAACACACCTAACAAATTCCTTTTCACTGACAAAGAATGTGTCACTCTGGAACACAAATAATATTATTAATTATAGTGTTTCAGTTCAAACTCGAAAGATGATTCAACGGATTACAACAGTGGAGCGCCAGTTAGAATACGGTAGCTACAATTTAAATGATATCCTGTTAGTAAAGTTGCTACTGTTGAACAAGTCCAGGCACCTTCGCATCCCGGAAAGATGAAACTGGGAATAATGCCTCCTACCCACCGCCCCCGGCGTCGGGCGGCCGAAGCGGCCGGATAACACCGGTTTACATTCAAAGTCTATGGAGGAGACGCGTGGAGTCACGGGGAACAAGGAAGCGGCGAGATTCAACTGATCGAAGCGGCGCGACGGCAGCCTGCACACGCACGCGCGCGTCGCCGTCGAGCCGCAGACGTCCCAAATGTTGATCTCTGGCGGCTCGACGCATCCGGCAAACAGTCGGGAGAGCCTCGCTATCTGATTACACAACCACAACGGGACTTTTTTCGGACTTTTTAAACTCACCGGATCCAGCCTCCAGGAATTGGAACCAAACTCCGGTAAGAAACGTGGCATTTTTACAGTTGCTGCTGACAGGCTGCTGTACTCTCCAGTGTAGATCACCCCAAACATAAAAAAAAGTTTTAATCTCATCGAAGACCGTCGGAGGTGCAGTTAAAACAACAACTGAACCCGGAAAACAAGCCAGAGACCCCTCCCTCTGCTACCCCCTAGTGTACGTCATCAGACGGTGTTCAGTGGCCAGTGGGACCGTGACCAGCGGCAAAAAGGGGGCGGCAGGCGCGTTTGCAGTTGTGCGGTGGGTAGGAGGCATAAGTACAAGATCTAATGATAGCACAGGAGACGGGAAGAGGATAAATGATTTTGACGAGGGTAAAATGATATCTCACGTTTATTGCAGTATTTTGATCTACCGGTAAATGAACACACATTCCTGTTATTGCAGAAACACCATGGTTTGCTCCCACACGCAGGGCAGGTCGGTACCTGAAAGCAGATTCATCAGACACATCATTGCGGTCAGGGCCAGTGTGATGTGATGACTAAGGTTATTGCATTGTTTGTATTGCTTTAGGTTTGTACTGAAAAGCCTAAAGGCTGGGGGGGACGACTGAACAAACCAGGAGATGAATCACCACCTTATAACGTCTTGGTTGTCACGAAAAGCTCACGTTTGCAGGCCTTCTATGAATCAACGATTTCCCTTAAAGACTTTTAAAGTTCACCCTCGTAAGGAAAAAAAAAAGTGCCACTTCGTCAAAAGGCAGCAAAATGTGCAATTTAAGACTGTCAGTACTTTCAAATACTGTACACATGAGACCTATGGCAACAAAAAACGAATCAGTTTCTGTACTTTCCTCAGAGAATCGTAATTAAACGCGGTCATAATCCTTTTCAAATAAGCACTGAACGGTACTCGAGATCCTAATTTCTAATAAATTATAATGAATTAGTTAATACTGTAATCTAAACGGGAGGTTTGGACAAACACCGGATAAAACAACAAAAGTACACATAACATCTCTAATGATCGCATCATGAAATAAAGTATAACATTTTCCTTAACATTATAAAAACTGTTACAAAACAATAAGCACAGATATCACAGACCAGTTTATTAAATCATTAAAAATTAATGTACATAGTAAAATAACTTGTGTTATAACTAATGCTAAAGTTTGAGTAGCCCAAACAGATTTAGTCACTGAGGTTTATAAAGACATATATTAATGAAAATAATTATTTTACAAATATTTAATGTCTGGATATGATGTAAAATTAGGACATTTAAGCTATTTGAGTATTAATAAAAGTATAACTAAGATTAACGAATGTGATGCACAAAATAAAATGTTTACAAGTTGCATTTGTCTTTGGCAAAATCTACTGCAACCATTTAGTTAAATTCTCAGCAATTCTCCATTATAGCTCTGTCAACATCAAATGCTTTAGTCTTTTGTAAATAGTCTGCTTAGTGGCCAAACATGGCAAAGCACATACCAGGTGCTGTGTTCGCATGTGTGCAAAACAAAAGTGTAATGTTGCTCAGTTAAGAACTACAGTATACTCAAAAACAAGGTTTTTCGCACAGTTCAAGTACAGTGTGACCTATATACCGTAGTTGGATTCTGCAGCTATTTCATGCATGTAAATTTTGGGCAATGTAGTAATGTACAAACAAACCACAAGATGGGCTCCTGAATGTGTGACCAAAAATACAAAGTTGATCCAATTTGGGCAGACTCATTAAAACGGATATGAAAATGCTATAAATATTCCCGTCTCAAATTCTGGACAGCGTTTTGCCAATGAAACCCACACCAGATCGAGAACAAAACAGCTCATTAACTTTAATTGTCCTAAAAAAAATGACTGACATACAATGTCCCCAGAGAATACCAACAAACAAGAATAGACCCAGTCCAACAGCCTCTCGTCTTTTTCCATCCTAGCCCTCAATCCATCTTCTCTTATTTCTCCATAGACTTGTCTGACATATGCTGGATGCACTTGAGTGCCCGTTTGAGGGGCAGAACAGGGAATCTTCGAAAACTTGAGGACTTGGGGATGGACATGTGTAAGAAAATGCCTTAAAACCTTCCCTTGAACTCCTGGAGCGGCAGAGACATCGCAGCAGCATGCCGTGCCAGAAACTGGTCCTGTGGGGGGCAGGGTCGAATCAGATTTAACCCTGCTTTAACTAAGCCCATCGCTGTGCTACGTTCACCTTGGTGACTCAAGAGAGAAGTGGGGAGATAACAGACAGCAGAACATGGCACCTTTCAAGGCTGAAAGGTGCAAGCTCCTCTTCAGCAACAGAAACGTGTAGAAGTAAAGCTGAGTTGTCTTAATATTACAAGAGCAAAGTACCTTAAGAGCAACATTTTACCTTTTGGGCTCTTTACTGCATTCCTAAATACACCTTCAAATGTGTTTAAAGAAGGAAATGCAACACCTAGGAGCAAAGGAACAAAATTCAAACCTTGATTGTAGCAAAGACTGAAGAAGTTCTTCAATAACTGAAGACACCTGATAATAGTGGTATCAAAACATTTTTTAAATCTACCTACCGTAAATAAGCACCTGTGGGATCCTTTAGAAATGTGTGAAATTGTAGTCTTTTTTGTTTTGTTTTTGTAGTCTTACTTTTGGACTCTACACATCGTTCAGCTAGGGCAGCTGGCTGAGTGATTAGAGCAGTCGTCCTCCAATGCAAGAGTTGGGGGTTTGATTCCACCAGCAGTCAACCTCGATCCCGTGTCATCTGGACTGTTCTGGATTTTCCCCTGTGCTCCTTTTCGGGGTATACTCATTCAAGTTACATCTCACTGTTTCTTGGTTATTTTCTTCGGAGCCGTGGGTCTGCTGTTAGCGGCTAGCTCTGTGCTAGCTCCGTCTCATAGCTGATTGAATCTCAACATCTTCTGTTTCTACCACCTAACAACTGGGACTTTTTGCGTAGACCTCGTTACATCCATAGAAGCTCTCGGAAGAAATTCGCTTACTCTCGGCAACTGGGTCGGACTCGATTTTTTTTCCGCTTGGTCCATGCGACGTGTCGCACCTCGATTAAGTCATCAGAACGCTGCGTCTGTGATCTCTTGTAGTCCACAGCACACGAAGTGGCAAGGAGAACGTGGAGTGGACTTCAGTTTGCTTAAATCGGTTCTACAGGCGTCCAGTCGCCAGTCCAACTAGTATTAAAATAAAACTTTTCAATGTACAATCACTATCCAACAATCTTTTAAACACTATCCACCTTTCTGATCTTAGTCGATATTATTATTTGATTTTACTTGATTTTATCACTCGTTTTATTTTTTGTTCTTTGATCTTTGTTGCACTTTGTAGCACTTTGAGATTTTTATTAATGAAAAGTGTGTTATAAATTGAATTCATTATTATTATTATTAGCAGTGACATGCCAAAGTGTCCTCGGGCAAGACACTGAATCCCCCATTGCCTCCAAT
>JBBPBX010027143.1:0-11984 GCA_038048925.1 Garcialebias charrua
ATGCCCGGAACACCTCACCAGGGAGGCGTCCAGGAGGCATCCTAACCAGATGCCCGAGCCACCTCAACTGGCTCCTCTCGATGTGGAGAAGCAGCGGCTCTACTCCGAGTCCCTCCCGGATGACTGAGCTTCTCACCCTATCTCTAAGGGAGAGTCCAGCCACCCTGCGGAGAAAACTCATTTCAGCCGCTTGTATCCGAGATCTTGTTCTTTCGGTCATAACCCAAAGCTCATGACCATAGATGAGGGTGGGAACGTAGATCGATCGGTAAATTGAGAGCTTTGCCTTTTGACTCAGCTCTCTCTTCACCACGACAGACCGGTACAGCGCCCGCTTCACTGCGGACGCTGCACCTATCCGCCTATCGATCTCACGCTCCAGTTTTCCCTCATTCGTGAACAAGATCCCGAGATACTTAAACTCCTCCACTTGGGTAAGGACCTCCTCCCCGACCCGGAGGTCAACATCTCTTCTAATATACTATCCATCCATCCATTATCTTTTACCCGCTTCTTTCATTTTTGGGTCACGGGGGTCGCCGGTGCCCATGTCCAGCAATCACTGTGCGAGGGGCAGTGTACACACTGGACGGGTTGCAAGTCTATCACAGGGCCACATAGAGACAAACAACCATTCACTCTCTCACTCACACTTAGGGTCAATTTAGAGTTACCAATCAGCCAAACATGCATGTTTTTAGTCTGTGGGAGGAAACCGGAGTACCCGGAGGGAACCCACGCATGCACGGAGAGAACATGCAAACTCCACCCAGAAAGGCACGCAGATTTGAACCAGGGACCTGCTTGCTGAGAGGCAGCAGCTCTACCAGTTGCACCACCGTGCTACTCTTCTAATATACTCTCAGTGATAAACTGCTTTCATGCATCTATTGGAGAGATGGTGCTAAACCCAGGTGCAGGCCCTGACCGACTTCTCAGTAAATTGTGGCTTGGTGTTAAAAGAGGCATACAGATTTTTAAAATAATTTATATATAATAATATATAATAGGTTACCTAACGGGTTTGCATTTGTTACAAGGAATTATGAATACAATGAGTCTCTACACAACAAATGCAGTAATATCAGCTGGCTTACTAAACTAGTGTAATGTTAGCTAGCTTACGGTAAGTACTAACATTATGTTGTAGTTAGCCGAGTGTCTACTTTGTTGACCAACATGATATTCTATCACAGTAAAGTCATGGAGTTGGTAAATGCAGATAATACATGTACTTTGTATGCTGCTGTGTCAAACTGACCTCCTTGTGGTGAGACTGCAGGTATCAGATGTGTAAATGAGACAGAAAATGTATCTTGACAGTCACAGTTGGTAAGAATCAAAGGTTCCCAAAGAAAACCCTTGAGATTCTATAGGAAATGCTTGGGGTCATTTTTGACCCCACTCATGAAAAACTGGGGTAGTGACACAAAAACTGCAATTTCTGAAAATGTATAAAAACATTTTAAAAAATTCAAATGGCTTGAAGTCACAAACATGTTTTATGAGGAATACCTGGAATATGGAAGAGTAAAAACTTTGTTTCAGAGTTTTTGAAGAATAACAACCCTCGGGGTCATTTTTGACCCCACTTATGCATCTAAGGGTTAAACCAAAGGGTAAAGCTTTGAATTCATAAGCGATTCCCTCAAAAGCAAAGCAGAGGAATTTTCTGTGTTTCCTCCACACGCCTATATGGAAATAGGCATCTTTTAAGTCTACTGTACATGCGTAGTCTCCAGATCTCACACACTGGAGAACTTGTTGCAGTGTAAGCATCTTGAACTAAAATGTTTTAATCCTTTTGTTGAGAGTCCTGAGATCCACAATTGGTCTCAGACAGCGATCCTTTTTGGGCACCAGAAAGTATTTGCTGTAGTGGCCAGAGAGCAGCTTGTGTCCAGAGACCACACTAATCACTCCTTTCTGTAGCATGGTCGAAACCTCCTCCCTCAGCACGTGTGCGCGTGCGGGGTTGATCTTAGATTGCAGCACCCCTGTGAAGCGGGGTGGTCTCATAGAGAATTGCAATTTGAGTCCGTGACAAATTGTTGTCATGACCCAATCATTTGGTAGGCACGCCTCCCAGGCCTACGCATGCGCACTGAGTCTGGACGGCATGCTATGTTACAGCCCGTCACGTTTGAGAGCCCGAGAGCTGACCTTTGACCCCTCTTGCCCTCCCCCGGACAGGCTGGTCGGTCTGACAGGAGATACCGCAAGATCTAGCTCATGTGTCTCGCTGCGGTTCATAGATAGACCACATGATTGGTTTACAAAAATGGGACTCGAGTCAAGAACCAGGGCAGTCTGTGCTTTGGTACCTTTATTTTTATACATGTTTGAAACAGTGTTTATTTTGTTTAAACATGCAATGGTCGAGTCGCGTTTGGTGTGCACACATAAGTCGCTCACTCCTCGTAGTCTTTTACGAGGGGAGGCTGGGCCCAATGGATCAGGTACCCGTACCATGTGGGGGGATAAACCTGTAAAATTGTCGGTTCATCCTGTTTCATCAGGTCCGAACCGGCTTTCCGCCTGGGGAGACTGGCGAGATCCTCGGCTAACCCTGGAAAGTTCCACCGCCACCTACGGGTCTCGTCCATTGGGGGCCATTTGTGTTCACCTTACGAGGGGGCAAAGTTCTTTCTTGGCAACCCCTCGCGGAGGGCTTCCGCCTGTTTGCGTCTCTGTTCCAGTTAGGTCTGGACGCGTTCCAGAGCTTCCCCAAAAAGCCCCGTCGAGTCGATCGGGTGCTGGAGGAAAGTTGACCTCTGGTTTTCTGGGAGGTCTGATAAGGTCAACCAAAGGTGGCGTTGGGCGACAACCATTTCCGCCATTGCCTTTCCTTGGGAGATGGCTATTGTCCCCATCAAGCGGAGCATGAGGTCCGAGGCTCGGCGGGCCTCCTCCACGGCTTCCGTTGCGGCCTGTTCGTCTTTTGCTACATGGACATGCTGAAGCTTTTCCGCCAGGTATGCTTGCACCAATGTTGATGCGTTCATTGCGCGAGCCGCAAGGCCCTGAGCCTTGTAGCACTTTCCGAGTTGTTTCTCCGAAGTGTGGCAAGCCCTGTTGGGTAGCGTAGGTTTCATCCCCGAGGCGGCGGGAGCAAGGTGAGCCGCCAGAGTCTCCTCGATGGGGGGAGTGCTATCGAGGCCTACCGCTTCCATTCCCGTCACGTCGCGGAGCCGGGACAATGGGAGCATGATAGAAGCTCTGGGATCCTTCCAGGAAAGCTCCGTAAGGAAGTCCGGAAAGATGGGCATCTTTTGTGACATTGTTGGTTGCTTAGCTTGGAAGTAGCTACCCGCTTGTCTCGTAGCCTGCTGGCGAGGCGTCGGGTTCAGCCATGTGATCTGCAGAGCATTCCGTTGCCCTACGACACAAGTCGAACAGGGCTGGTACTGACAGGTCCGGTTCCCGGAGGATGTGTGCCAGGTTCTGGCAGGAGCTCACGAGTTCTCCCTTGTCACCGAATTCAGCGTCTAGGTCGGACACTTCAGATGTAGAGTCCTCGGTGGCACCCAAGGAATCCGACATTTCGTCCTCTCCGACTCGTCCGTTGCATTCCAGGTCCACGTTATTAGGTTCCGGAGCAGGGGGAAGCCGACGTGCGACCTTGAGCGCAGCACTTCTAGCCATGGATTTGGCCAGCGTGACAAGCCGTCGTCTCCTCACTGCGGTTGACATTCGACGGCAGTGAGGGCAAGAGTCGGGGAGTTCCAGCTCCATCCTTACGTGCAGAATTCCCAGGCAGACAGGACAGGCCTTGTGGGTGTCCGTCGCCGAAAGGGAGCGGCCACAGCCGCTGGAGCAAGGGCGCGAGCAAGAACTCGTAGTCCTGGTCTTTCTCCTCCTTGTCTTCCATCTTCCTTTCTCTGGAGCCATGTCCTAAGAAGCGTCGAGTTGATTTGAATATTCTTTTCTTCGAAGTTGTCTTCTCCGTTGTATTTTCTTTCACTCAACAGCCTACTAAGGTTAGCAGGAGGTTGTGACGCAGTTAGCGTCGTAGAGTGAAAACCTACGGAAAATAAGAAAACTTTGAGTGTAAGTAGAAAAAAATGCCGGACTAGCTTTCGCCAGCCTATCAGTGCGCAGGAAAATTTCTCTGTACGCTCAGTGTAGGGAGCGAGCTCACCTCAGTCGAGCGAATGTGTCAACAGAGAAGTCCCGCAAAGTTCAGGTGTTTAAACGAGGTGATGGGCAAAAAAAGAGGAATATGGAGGGGCGCTCACCACCTAAATAACCAGAGGGCGGGGCCTCTGGTGCGGCGGTGACGCTCCTGCCGTAAAGGCCTGAGTATATTCCTTCAGGTAATCACGCGGGGGGCGCAATTCCCATAGCAAGTATGTTGCACCGAGAGAACATGACTGAAAGGGAACTCTTCCAGCAGAGCACAATGCTCTATAGTAGGGGTTCTCAAATGTTTGGGATCAGGAACCCCTTACTGGGGAGAAAAAGTGTCAGGGACCCCCGTCATAACTCTCATGTTTATTAAATAATTTTCTTCATTTTGACTCTTTGATGCAATGGAAATATTTGTGTAACATAAATATTTAAGACCTGCTCTTTAATAGTGTTGCTATAAATTTATACTTTTAAACATGGGATTTTGTTTTCATTCATGACACTTAATTAACTAAATGTTTAATTTCAACTTCCAAAAATTACAGTTATGAGAAAATTAACAGGATCAAAACACTTTACAATTTTACTTATGCAGATAATGAAAATAATAAATGTATTGTCACTTCTTCAAATTATTATAGAAAACTCAGCAAAGTTCATGCTCAATCATCAAGGTACCAAATCCAGTCATTCTCAGTCGGGTCATCTGGACAGTTTATTTTTTTATAGAAACGTTCCGTCCTCTCTCTGTAGAGCTCCATCAGTCAGAGGAGTTCCAATAAACTGTTTCCCCATCAAGCAGTTAACACCTTAAGTGGACCAACCATTTAGCTGGATGACTCGACTTAAAATTATTGGATTTGGTACCTGGATGATTGAGCATGAAATTTGTTGTCTTGTAATTTGTTGTCTTGTGTTACAACTGGAAACAGCCAAACATATTCAAAGGACACTGGACACAGAAAAAATATTAAACTAAATTTTATTGAACTAAAAAAAAGTGCTTCCAGGCTGGCAAGGTCCTCCCAGGCTTCTCCCACCAGGTCCGGAGCACCTTCTCCTGGTTCAGCGTCCAAAAGGAAATTAAATGATAATACAAAAAGTTCAAGAGAATGATGGACCGGTGAGTCTGGCCAAAATGAATATAACGCTGCCCAAGAAAACCTAACCCTGTACAGGGCCTTAAAATTTCCTCAGGCGACAATCTACCTCAAAAAAGTCCCTCTACACAAACAAAAAGCGATAATAGGACTACCAACACTCACCAGGTCATCAAAGTACAAATAAAGGAAAAAGGAAAAAGGTAACAGTCTCTCTCACTGTTCACCTCAGCTGTCCCCTCTTGGACAGCTGTACAAACGTTGCNCTTTTAGACAGCAGCAAAAATTTATATGGCGCAGTGTCTGCGGCAGCCCGAGAAAGCATTAACATGCAAAAGAAGTCATTCACTAGAGCTCAAGCAAAGAAAAGTCTGCAAAGTCCTAAGCAGAGATTTCCTGCTGGTGCAACTGTCCAAAACTTGATGGATGAAAGACACTTTAGTAGCTTAATGCGCCTGGTCAAAACTGTTGCTTTTGTATGGAGAGCTGCCAGAAAATTTATATTCAGAAGCAAGTCCATAAAGACACCAAAGTGGGAGGTGGAGCCAACAAATGGGGCCATCACTGCCTTCGAATGTCATGATGCATTCAGGGACATTTGTTTCATTGCCCAAGAGGGGTTGACCCTCCCAGCTACCATCACAGACCGTTTGGTTGTGTACTGTACCGAGAGGCAGAGACTGGGTTACTAGTCTGTGGTGGGAGAATTCATGGTTTCAGAGACAATGGCATGGCAGTTCCCCTCCTACCGTCCTGTGCATGGGTCTCTACCTTGTTGGCATGGGAGGCACATGATGAGGGTCATCATGAAGGTGTGGCTGCAACCCTGCTGAAGATGAGGAGAAAGGCTTGGGTCATTCGAGGAAGGAGAATTGCTCAAGAAGTAGTGGAAAACTGCCTTTTCTGCAAAAAGTCCAAAGCTCCTGCATCCCTGTGGCAAGACACACCAAGACAACCTAGGACCCCAGAAGAAACTGCCCAAACGACAGTCTTGCACAGAGCTGTTCGGTGCCTGGTTGTTCTGTTGCCGGTGAAGGAACAAGTCTAGAACTGACATGTAGTTTGTTGTAATTGATTCCGCGATCTTTCCAGAGATTCCGTGGAACCAGCAATTCCGTGGAAAGATCGAGTGGGAGGTGTTCTGGCAAACTACCTGGCTGCTGCTCCTCCCTGTCACTCCTCTCTGCTGCTCAGTGAGGAGGGCCAGGTGGGACCAATGAGCAATCAAAGCATGCAGGTATTTCTGGAAGTGACAGATCTGTCACTCTTGTTTGGACTGACACTGTTGCACCAAGGGTAAGCAGTGTAGCTCACTTGAAATCATATCTGTGCAAACAAAGTCTGCTACAATCTGTGAAAGACAGCCGGTAAGCACCATATTGCTGTTGATTGATTAACAAATTTACCAAAGCAGTGCATGGACATTTTATAGAGAGACTCTTGACTGTAGTGTTGAATAATGTTTCATGTGGTTGAGTGTTTTTGTAATTAAATTAGTTTGTACAAAAAGAAAAAGAAAAAAATACACTTGGAGTTCAATGTTTATGATTTGGTAGAGCTATGTTGATAAAACACTAGGTGATTTGTCTAGGGAAAATATTTATCCAAAAATGTATTTAGAACTGAGATGTTGAAATTATCCTAATAATATGATTGTTTATTTCTTCATATATTTATTTATTCATGTGATTTAGAATTTTGACTAAAATGCTTATTATTTGGTTAAAAAATGCTGAAAATAATGTCACAATATGTTTATTTTTGTGTTACTTTAAGCGAGTAATAACCGTATTTGTATTTTTCTTTTGAGGTTTTTCAGCTAACTGAAGCTAACTGCAGCTAACTAACTACCTGCCTAACTGCCAAAAAGAACCCATAAAACTCCAATAAATGTGGATCAACAAAAATCAAGGCTATTCAATGAGTGAAATCCAGTTGTTAACTTCAATGTAGAGGCTATCCCTTTCACGTGGGGAATTGCACAAACAAAAACCCGAAGAACTTGACAGACATGACACAATCTAGAACCACGTCTTCTATCAAGTGTAGTGGTTATGTAATCACGATCAGATATTTTCTCATTTACAATATATGGTCCACAGTAACGAGCTTACAGGCTCGTGCCTGGGACAGGAAGTAATGTTAACACTTTGTCTCCAGGTTGAAATGTTCTTTCCACAGCTTTTTTTTGTCAAAGAGAGACTTCGTCTTTGCTTGTGCAATTTGCATGTTTTTATGGGCTATTTCACATGCTCGTTTTAGCTTAAAACGAAAATCACTGACATAGTCCAACAGGTTTTTGTCAGTGTTTTCACACAGCCATTTCTCTTTTAAAAGCTTTAAAGGACCACGAACGTTGTGAGCGAACACCAACTCAGCAGGACTAAAACCTAAAGACTCCTGAACCACTTCACGTATTGCAAACATTTGCAAGTGTATTCCCTCATCCCAATCTTTTTCAAACTCCAAACAGTAAGTGTGTAACATGGTTTTCATGGTCTGATGGAAATGTTCAAGGGCACCTTGACTCTCAGGAAGATAAGCAGTTGAACAGGAATGTGTAATATTCAACTGTTCTAAAACTTGTGCAAATATCTTAGACATAAAGTTACTGCCTAGATCAGTTTGCACTACACAGGGTAGTCCAAATAGTGAGAAGAACTTGGTGAGTACTTTGACCACCACTGGAGTAGTTATCTTACGCGTTGGGTATACTTCAGGGAATCTAGTAGAGGTACACATTACTGTGATTAAAAACGTGTTCCCAACTTTGGTTCTAGGCAAAGGACCAACACAATCAACTATAACGCATTCAAATGGTTCTGCTATGGCAGGTATTGGATACAGGGGTGCTAGAGGTATTACCTGGTTTGGTTTCCCAGCTATTTGGCAAACATGACAACAATGACAATGCTGAATGACATCTTTTTTCAATCCTAGCCAAAAGAAATGACGTAGTATGTGGTCATAAGTTTTTCTGATTCCTAAATGGCCAGCTAATGTATTGTCTTGTGCTAAACATAATACTTCAGCATGATAGGATGTGGGGAGTACAATTTGTATTACCTGACGCCATTCCTCATCAGGACAAACAGTTAAAGGCATTCATTTACGCATTAACATGCCCTGCTTTAAGAAGTATCCTGTACTTAGTAGTTTAGGATAATCAGGTAAGTCATCAGTAAACAAGGTTTTTAATGTTTCATCCCTCTTTTGAAGATCAATCAGCTGTTGTCTAGACAGCGACAATTTTGTTTCATCCAACTCCTCTATGAACATTTCCATTTTTACAGGAACTTGTTTCACTTCAGTGCTCATCATAAAACTATCACTTAGGTCAATGTCAACATCTGTCTCTTCTTCTTGTTGATGCTTGAAGGTTGCCCGTGTCATGGCACATGATGTGAAAACATCAGGAAATATGCATGCTAGCTCATCTGGTTGAGCACACAGCACCGGGATGGGTGTTACCTCAGGAGTAACAAGCACACGTCCTCTAGCTAAATCATTTCCCATGATCATGGAGATTTCTGTAAAGGGAAAACTCGGTTGTAGTCCCACCACAGCTTCTCCAGAACATAATTCAGAGTGACTTATAACTCTAGCTTAAGGCACTTTAAAATCTTGCATGCTAAAACCACGTATAGGTAACTGTGTTTTAATTATCTCAATTTCATCTGAAGGTAGAACACCTTCTAGTATGAAGGATTGAGAGGCAGCTGTGTCACGCAGTATTTTAATTGGTACCTTATTACCAGAGTGAGATACAGAAATGAACCCATCCATGATAAACGGCCGAAATCCATCATTCTCAGGAGAACCTGTAGTGGAAGACAACTGTTTACTCAGGGTTTCAATCAGAGCTACTGGTTTTGGATCTTGTTTCAATTTAGGGCAATGGGTACTAATGTGACCTTCTTGTCTGCAATGAAACAAACCACATTGTCCTTTGAAGTTGTTCCACGCCCAAACAATGTTCTACTTTCCCTACGCCCCACAAACGCACCAGTCTCCTTATGAGCTGTAACGAGTCCTCTCAACTTTCCGTTACCTCTGGGTCTGAAAAACCGTGGAGACTCAAAACCATAGGTCTTAGATTTATCAGGGTTAGGTGACTTGTCAAATCTAGGACGCTCAAAACTGAGTTTGTGGGTCAACATATACTTATCTATTAAAACCGCAGCTTTAGATGCTTCCAACACTCTGTGTTCATTTAAACAAGTGGTTACCCGATCTGGTAAACACTTCTTAAAATCTTCTATTAATATCAGGTGTTTAAACTGTTCAAAACTAGTCACAGAACTAGCCGCGCACCATCGATTAAGGAGGATTTCTTTCTCTCTCATATAGTCAACGTAAGTCTGACTCGTTTTTTTAACTTCCGGAACTTTTGTCTGTACTCTTCCGGAACTAACTCATAAGCCCGCAGGATAGCTTCTTTTACTTTCACGTAATCACTGCTGTCTGCTATCGAAAGAGATGCATAAGCATCCTGAGCTTTTCCCGTTAATTTACACTGTAACAGTAACGGCCAAGCATATTCCGGCCACTTAAAAGAGTGTGCATTTTTTTCAAACAGGACAAAATATTTGTCTACGTCACTCTCATTAAATGGAGGTACAAATGATATATTGTTACTCACATCAAAATTAGGCACATGTTGTTGAGAAGGATTAGCTCCACGTTCCAGCTCCTTCATGCATAATTTGGAGGTACAAATGATATATTGTTACTCACATCAAAATTAGGCACATGTTGTTGAGAAGGATTAGCTCCACGTTCCAGCTCCTTCATGCATATTTGAGAATCCAACTCTATTTTTCGTGTGTCCATCTCTAATTTTCGTTGCTCAAACATTATTTCTTTTTCTCTTAAAGCTGTCTGTTGCGCTATCTCAGTAGCTCTCATAGCAGCTTCATTATCAGCGGCATTTTTTATTCTAATGGTTTCATTTTCAGCTTTTCTTACGGCAGCTTCTTCTTTCTTTGCTTCATTTTCCATCTGACGCAGTTCCAACTCTAATTCAAGTTCCTTCAAATGAACCTCTTTATCCACAGCATGAGAGGATGGAGTTCTCACAGGACTTTCTGAAATCATTTCAGCAGGAAAACCCCGATGCGAGCTAACTCTGCGACCAATTCATTTTCTATCGCCTCCCTCCTAGTGCGTTTATCTACAGTAATTTTAAAGTGTTCTGCCACACACAATAACTGCTCTTTTGTGCAGTTAGCCAAAACCTCAACTGTAGGTTCTTCCACAAAACTGTCTAGATCGAACTCCATAATTTTAGACACAAGACACCTGTCTGCTCAAATCACTGTATACAACAGTACTAAAATGTCTGGACAGCAATTGAACACAGCAACCAGACGCACAGCTGTGATTGCTCAACAAATCAGCACAAAAGCTGATCCTGAGTTGGATCAGGTATGAGTGGACACACTACCACAAAATATGATAGTACTTTAAGCCCCAAAGATAGAAGAACTATAAATGTTCTAGCCAGCGGCTGCCAAAACAGACGTCCCACACGTCCAAGTCGAACAGGCAGAGTACAGCAGGTTAAAAAAACACGCAGCTAACCACTACCTTAATTTTCTTCTACAAACACAAACTAGCTCATGTCAGTCCTCACATGACGAGTCCCCATTAAATATGTTATGACTGGAAACAGCCAAAACATATTCAAAGGATACTGGACACAGAAGAAGATTTAAACAAATTTTTATTAAACTAAAAATAAGCGCCTCCAAGCGCATTCTACTACACACACTACAACACTTAAAGTCTACTACACACACTCATACAGCACTCTACTACACACACTCATATAGCATAGTGTTAGGTTGATGACTGTAAAAGAAACAACACCATGAGTCAAACCTGATGGATAAAAACAGGAGAAGGACTTCCTGTCAGTCAGGTTCTGGATGGTGGGGCTAAAGTAAACTAAAGTCATCAAACCACTGAGTCTCTGATATTAGCCTTCAACAGGATGTTACATCATTACATCCTAGCTGAAGGTCGGGCTTATAGATCTTTGGAACCTACATCACTGCGTTGGGGGCGTTCCTGTCTCGACCACCATGTTTCTTGTCCTCAGACAAAAACTCTGGTGTTTGTCTGTGGTGTTACCGCTGTATCCTCCTTCATAATGCTCTAAACAAAGTGGACTATATTGTGACAATCTTCTCCCAGAACAAAAAACACTTCATGGAAAAAATCGTTAAAATTGGAAATGTCGCCCGTAAAAAAAAAAGGAGCAGAGACCCGGAGTAATATTTGCCTCCACTGACATTCCCAGTCATTTCAGCAGACCTGGTCTGTGTCAGTGTTAACACCACAAATAATTTTAAGATTTACAAGTCAATGGGAGAGCTGGTCCAATCTATGAACAGCTGGTAGATGATTTGGTCATTTTTAAAGCTCCCAGATTGTAAATACGTTGAAGGTACGTTGTTCTTGACTCCTTAATTTTACATAAATTATTAATATACATTTCTTTCAGAATCAATCAACCTTCTGTATGCTATGAGTATTAAAAACTGTGAACACTTGATTATTAAAGTTAGTTTTTAACTGATTTACAAAGCTCCAAGTTGAAAAGGTTAATTACCTTATTTATTATGAGCTTGTCTAATAACATGTAGACTTCAAATCTTCATCAGATTACTTTATTATATATACATATACATATATACATATATACATATATATATATATATATATATATATATATATACATATATATTT
>JBBPBX010027143.1:12163-23842 GCA_038048925.1 Garcialebias charrua
TAACTCCCTTTCAGAAGAACTGCAAGGCTTGAAGTGAGATGGGTGATATGCATTCATTCCATCAAAGACCAGTTCTTCGAAGAAGGACGGGCCCCTGAAGCAAAGCCACACAAAACCCCCCACTTCAAGGCTTTAATGCTTGACACTAAACTAAAATGTTTTTTCTCACAAGTGTTGAATTCTTAACATAAAAATTGATAAACATTTAGTCAGAAAAACATTAATACTTCTTAATCTGTTCACCATCATTCTTCTGCATCAAGGAGGAACGATGACTGAGTTTGTCACAGCTCCTCAGACTGAAGAAGTCTTTTTGATACAAAGAAGAATCTGTCCAGAGGACTACATTTACTGAGCCTGCATCAGAACAATTATCTGTATAAAGATTTAGTACATTTGATATGGAAAACACATTTTGACTTAACCAATTAATATATTTTCAATGGTAAAATATGCAGGCTTATTTCATATTACTTTCATACTATTCCCTTTCATTGCTTTATGTATTTATTATCTTACTTTTAATGATAACAATATAATGTCACTACTGTCGTTTAGGAGGTGTTTATATTGGAACTAATGCTTGTTTGTTCACACACAGTTAGAACAGCTCACCTGTTCCTTCATACTGACAGGAACAATCCCCTCATCACTCATGACACTAAATCACGTTTAAAAAATTGTCATAACTGCACAAATCGCCCCTTTTTACAAAGACTTATGATCAATTCAGGCCAATTTCATTAAAGGGTTATCTAATATTTCAGGGCACTTTTCATATAGAGCAGGTCTTCATCCAGACTCATATATAACAGTATGTTTATCCATCCATCCATCCATCTTCTTCTGCTTATCCGGGGTCGGGTCGCGGGGGTAGCAGCCTAAGTAGGGAGGCCCAGACTTCCCTCTCCCCAGCCACTTGGAGCAGCTCCTCTGGGGGAATCCCAAGGCGTTCCCAGGCCAGCCGAGAAACATAGTCCCTCCAGCGTATCCTGGGTCTTCCTCTGGGTCTCCTCCCGGTGGGACATGCCCGGAACACCTCACCAGGGAGGCGTCCAGGAGGCATCCTAACCAGATGCCCGAGCCACCTCAACTGGCTCCTCTCGATGTGGAGAAGCAGCGGCTCTACTCCGAGTCCCTCCCGGATGACTGAGCTTCTCACCCTATCTCTAAGGGAGAGTCCAGCCACCCTGCGGAGAAAACTCATTTCAGCCGCTTGTATCCGAGATCTTGTTCTTTCGGTCATAACCCAAAGCTCATGACCATAGATGAGGGTGGGAACGTAGATCGATCGGTAAATTGAGAGCTTTGCCTTTTGACTCAGCTCTCTCTTCACCACGACAGACCGGTACAGCGCCCGCTTCACTGCGGACGCTGCACCTATCCGCCTATCGATCTCACGCTCCAGTTTTCCCTCATTCGTGAACAAGATCCCGAGATACTTAAACTCCTCCACTTGGGGCAGGACCTCCTCCCCGACCCGGAGAGGGCATGCTACCCTTTTCCGGCTCAAGACCATGGCCTCGGATTTGGAGGAACTGATCCTCATCCCGGCCGCATCACACTCGGCTGCAAACCGCTCCAGTGAAAGTTGTAAATCACGAACTGATGAAGCCAGTAGGACCACATCATCTGCAAAAAACAGAGAAGCGATTCTAAGGTCACCAAAACGGATCCTCTCAACACCTTGGCTGCGCCTAGAAATTCTGTCCATAAAAGTTATGAACAGAATCGGTGACAAAGGGCAACCTTGGCGGAGTCCAACTCTCACTGGAAACGAGCCTGACTTACTGCCGGCAATGCGGACCAAGCTCTGACACCGGTCGTACAGGGACCTAACAGCCCTTATCAAAGGGCCTGGTACCCCATACTCCCGGAGTACCCCCCACAGAACCCCCCGAGGGACGCGGTCGAATGCCTTCTCCAAGTCCACAAAGCACATGTAAACTGGTTGGGCAAACTCCCACGCACCCTCCAGGACCCTGTTGAGGGTGTAGAGCTGGTCCAGTGTTCCACGACCAGGACGAAAACCACACTGCTCCTCCTGAATCCGAGGTTCGACTATCCGACGGACCCTCCTCTCCAGAACCCCTGAATAGACCTTACCAGGGAGGCTTAAGAGTGTGATCCCCCTATAGTTGGAACACACCCTACGGTCCCCCTTTTTGAATAGGGGAACCACCACCCCAGTCTGCCAATCCAAGGGAACTGCCCCCGATGTCCACGCGATATTGCAGAGTCGCGTAAGCCAACACAACCCTACAACATCCAGAGCCCTAAGGAACTCCGGGCGAATCTCATCCACCCCCGGAGCCTTGCCACCGCGGAGCTTTTTAACCACCTCGGCGACCTCAGCACCAGAGATCGGAGAACCCGACCCAAAGTCCCCAGGCTCCGCTTCCTCAGTGGAAGACGTGCCAGTAGGATTGAGGAGGTCTTCGAAGTATTCCGCCCACCGACTCACAACATCCCGAGTTGAGGTCAGCAGCACGCCACCCCCACCATAAATGGTGTTGGTCGCGTACCTCTTTCCCCCCCTGAGACGCCGGATGGTGGACCAGAATCGCCTCGAAGCCGTACGGAAGTCATTCTCCATGGCCTCTCCGAACTCCTCCCACGCCCGAGTTTTTGCCTCAGCAACCACCCGAGCCGCATGCCGCTTGGACTGCCGGTACCTATCAGCTGCTTCCGGGGTCCCACAAGCCAAAAAGGCCCAATAGGACTCCTTCTTCAGCCTGACAGCATCCCTCACTGCCGGTGTCCACCACCGGGTTCGAGGGTTGCCACCACGACAGGCACCAACAACCTTGCGGCCACAGCTCCGATAAGCTGCCTCGACAATAGAGGCGCGGAACACGGCCCACTCGGACTCCATGTCCCCCGCCTCCCTCGGAACGTGTTCAAAGCTCTCCCGGAGGTGGGAGTTAAAGCTCCGTCTTACGGGAGACTCTGCCAGACGTTCCCAGCAGACCCTCACAATACGTTTGGGTCTGCCAGGTCTGACCGGCATCCTCCCCCACCATCGGAGCCAACTCACCACCAGGTAGTGGTCAGTTGACAGCTCCGCCCCTCTCTTCACCCGAGTGTCCAAGACATGCGGCCGCAGATCAGATGAGACGACAACAAAGTCGATCATCGAACTGCGACCTAGGGTGTCCTGGTGCCAAGAGCACATATGGACACCCTTATGCCTGAACATGGTGTTCGTTATGGACAATCCATGACGAGCACAGAAGTCCAACAACAGAACACCACTCGGGTTCAGATCAGGGGGGCCGTTCCTCCCAACCACACCCCTCCAGGTCTCACTGTCATTGCCCACGTGAGCGTTGAAGTCCCCCAGTAGAACAAGGGAGTCCCCAGGAGGCGCACTCTCCAATACCCCCTCCAAGGACTCCAAAAAGGGTGGGTAGTCTGAACTATAAACATAAACAGTATGTTTATGTTTATGTTTATTAAATTTGTTTATTTTTTTACAAAAGAAACAATACAAGACAATCTCATAAATGATAGTGTACAAATTGTAAAAAAATGAAAGGTAGCAGAAAGAAGAATAAATCTTATTATATCTGTCATGATCAGCGGCCCCGCTGACCCACCTCCCATTGGCCCTACCTTCACACTCACTCACTCCTGTTATTGTTTTCAGCCCCTTTAGTCAGCCCCTTTAGTCATAGTTTATCTTCCCCTGCTTTGTAATGCCTATCACCCATCCTCCAGCTCAAGCCTGCTCCCTGCACTCCATGCCACGCCTCCCAGCAATCAGCAATGATTCCACTCACCTGTTCAGCCATCTAGTTCACCTGCTCTGCACCCTTTAAAAGCTGCATTCTCACTCTCCACCAGTGCTGAATTATTATACCTCTCATGGTCCCTGATTTTGAAGCCATCACCCCGTTCCATGCCACAGACTGATTACCTTGCCTAGTTTTGACCTCACGCCTGCACTACGGATTGTTTGCCTTGCCTGCCCCTCTTTGGATATTGTCTGCCTCTCTGACCACGATTGGACTCCTGGCCACCTGGACCCTGACCCCATCTCTCCAGCTACCAGCCGTAAATTAATAAAAACTGTTCTTGTTTTTTGCACTCCTGTCTCTGACTATCTTTGAATCCAAAAACCCAGCCCGTGACAGAATAATTCAGCCAAAATGGATTCAAAGTCAGAACAGGAGTGGCTTTCTGGGCTTGAGTGCTCCTTGACTAAGCTGGCCCTTCAGATGCAGCTAGTAAAAACCATGCTCTGGGCCAAGTTTTCTATACCCACCCCAGAGACTTTTCCTCGCTCCTTGCCTGAAGCAGGTCCAGCCTCAGCTGCAAACTCCATGATTTTCACGCCTGCTGCAGCTCTGACCACCAAGCCTGCTGCAGCTCTGACCACCAAGCCTGCTGCAGCTCTGACCACCAAGCCTGCTGCAGCTCTGACCACCAAGCCTGCTGCAGCTCTGACCACCAAGCCTGCTGCAGCTCTGACCACCAAGCCTGCTGCAGCTCTGACCACCAAGCCTGCTGCAGCT
Source organism: Garcialebias charrua (assembly GCA_038048925.1). Taxonomy (NCBI): domain Eukaryota; kingdom Metazoa; phylum Chordata; class Actinopteri; order Cyprinodontiformes; family Rivulidae; genus Garcialebias; species Garcialebias charrua. The sequence goes on from JBBPBX010027143.1 coordinate 16,681, forward strand.
CTGACCACCATGCCTGCTGCAGCTCTGACCACCATGCCTGCTGCAGCTCTGACCACCATGCCTGCTGCAGCTCTGACCACCATGCCTGCTGCAGCTCTGACCACCATGCCTGCTGCAGCTCTGACCACCAAGCCTGCTGCAGAGGCCCCACAGCCTCCACGTCGGCTGCTGCAGAGGATGCTCCACAAACCTCCACACCTGCATTACCTGCTGCTGATCTGGCCCCATTGCTATGTATTGGAGGGTCACCCGGCTTTTCGTCCTTTGCATTACTACTTGCCGGAGGACCTCATGGTCGCCCACCGGACGACTCTGGACAGCCCTTCTGGTTGTCAATCCGTTTCAGGCCCTCCTCAAAGACCCTCTCCACCCACCCTGTTCTTGCTAGTATTTCTTTATTTTATTTTTTCTAGTGGTCCGTCAGGATGCCGGACCTTAAAGGGGGGGCTATGTCATGATCAGCGGCCCCGCTGACCCACCTCCCATTGGCCCTACCTTCACACTCACTCACTCCTGTTATTGTTTTCAGCCCCTTTAGTCAGCCCCTTTAGTCATAGTTTATCTTCCCCTGCTTTGTAATGCCTATCACCCATCCTCCAGCTCAAGCCTGCTCCCTGCACTCCATGCCACGCCTCCCAGCAATCAGCAATGATTCCACTCACCTGTTCAGCCATCTAGTTCACCTGCTCTGCACCCTTTAAAAGCTGCATTCTCACTCTCCACCAGTGCTGAATTATTATACCTCTCATGGTCCCTGATTTTGAAGCCATCACCCCGTTCCATGCCACAGACTGATTACCTTGCCTAGTTTTGACCTCACGCCTGCACTACGGATTGTTTGCCTTGCCTGCCCCTCTTTGGATATTGTCTGCCTCTCTGACCACGATTGGACTCCTGGCCACCTGGACCCTGACCCCATCTCTCCAGCTACCAGCCGTAAATTAATAAAAACTGTTCTTGTTTTTTGCACTCCTGTCTCTGACTATCTTTGAATCCAAAAACCCAGCCCGTGACAATATCTGCCCCTTACTTCCAACAATCAGATTAAACAACAATAATCAACCATGTAAACAAAAATAATCTTCAACCAACTTTTTTCAACAATCAGATTAAACAATAATAATCTTAAACCAACAGTACAAAATGACTAACTCTTTCTAATTTTCTAACTAATACAATACACATTACGCTATTTCATATTTATTTTTAACACATTTGTTTTGATCATTTTTTTAAATGTAAACATTGACTTGGCATTTTTAACTACATTCTCCAAGCCATTCCATAATCTAATTCCCTGGATTGAGGTAGAACGTCCCTTCAAACTGGTTCTGAATTGTGGTTTTACAAACAACTCTGTCCCCTTAAGATTATAACAACTTTGTCTTTTAACAAAGTGCATTTGGATATTTAAAGGTAATGCATTATTTTGAGCTCTATACATAACTGATAAAATATTATAGTCTACCAAATCATGGAACTTCAATAACTTTAGTTGATAAAATAATGTACTTGATGGATGACGGTAATGCTTTCTAGTGATAATTCTTACAGCTCTTTTCTGTAATACAAAAATAGGTTTTGTGATTGTTTTACACGCATTCCCCCAAACATCAATACAATAGATTAAGTGTGGAACAATGATTGTGTTATACAACAAATACAGAGCTTTATCATTCAATAGGTCTCTGACTTTGTACAGTACTGCTATCGATTTAGCTATTTTTATTCTTACAGAATTTATGTGTTGTTTCCATGTCAGTTTGTCATCAATGATAACACCCAAAAACTTCACCTCATTCACTCTACAAATCTCAACATCCTCAATTTTGAGTGGAACATCAACAGTTTTCTTTTTATTACCGAATATCATGTAATTAGTTTTTTCTAGATTTAATGATAATTTATTTATTTTAAACCAAGTTTGTATCTTGACAAATTCTGTCTTTATCAATTCCAACATTTGTTCTATATCTTCACCTAAACAGAAAAAAGTGGTATCATCAGCAAAAAGTACACATTTAAGGAGTCCTGACACATTTACCAAGTCATTCACATATAAAATAAAAAGCTTTGGTCCAAGTACAGAGCCTTGGGGAACTCCACATGTGATATTACAGAGGTCAGATCTTACATCATTTATTTGTACAAACTGTTTCCTGTCTTTTAAGTAGCTAGATACCCACTGTAATGCTGGTCCTCTAATACCATATTTGTTCAGCTTTTCTAGGAGAATGGTGTGATCAATAGTATCGAAAGCTTTTTTTAAATCAACAAAAATACTGATACAATATTGTTTTTGATCGACAGCAGTAGTTATTTGTTCCATTAATTCCATGAGAGCCATTGATGTAGAGTTTTTTGATCTAAACCCATACTGACTGTTGCTTAGAATATTTTGTTTATCTATAAATTGGTCTAGTCTGTTTACAAATAGTTTTTCAAGAATTTTTGAAAACTGTGGTAACAAGGATATAGGTCTATAATTGTTGAATACACATTTATCACCATTTTTAAAAAGAGGAACGACCTTAGCTACTTTCATATTATCTGGAAATATTCCTGTTGAAAATGATAAGTTACATATGTATGTGAACGGCTCAATAACATGGCTCATTATGTCCTTCACAAACATCATATCCATGTCCACCCAGTCTTTCGATCTCTTGTCTGTAAGATGTTTTACTACATTCATTATTTCCTCTTTGTTTGTTCCATTTAGAAAAATACTATTTGCACAACCTGTAATTGAGTGGATCACATTTTTATCTACTTTTGGTATCTTAGCTGCAAGGCTTGATCCAACATTCACAAAATATTGATTAAATCCATTTACAATTTCATTTTCATCATGAATTTCATTGTTGCCTTTTACAAAATATTTTGAAATACTAGTTTTTGCTTTATGATTCTTCAGGACACTATTCATTACTCGCCATGTTGCTTTCATATCACCATTACCTTTATCTAATAATTTGCTATAATATTCTTTCTTATGTTTCCTTCTAATCCCTACTAATTTATTTTTATACTTTTTATATTTTTCTTCAGCGCTCTGACTTCGCAATTTCAAGAAACATGAATACATGAATGAATATGTTATGTCACAATGTTACACACCACAAAATTAATTGACTTGATAATTAACTTGAACAGTGTTTTGCAGCAAAATTCAACAGCATGTCTTACCTGTTTGATCTCTCATCAACAAACTGCAGCTGTTTGAGTGAAAAATGTGTCAATGTTTGCAAATTTAGCTGTGTCTGTTTCCAGAGCCTCTCTCTTTTTAATCTTTCTCTTCACTCTTCCTCTCTTCCATCTTTCCACTGACCGCACGTAGTGTCACCTCCGTAACAAAAACGAAAGTAAAAGTGGAGGTGGGGCGGACGACCTGGGTTGAGGAAATGCACCCAGCAGCTGCTGTGGTGATTAAACTGAGGACCTGTGAATAAATTAAGGGTGGGGCAGCCCAGGAGCAGTGAGGTAGTGTTCTGTGTTATGTTGTTAAAAACAAAAGTTGTAAAATATTTAAATAAATTAAAAAACGAGGAGCGGGGTCTCCTCTTATGCCGCCCCCTGCTGGATGCCGCCCTGTGCAGCGGCACAGTTCGCACATGGCACGGACCGCCACTGATCTACCCTACTGGTTCTGGTTGGCTCTCTGGCTTGTGGTAATAGCAGTGGGCTCCAGAGAGAGGCCAGACCTACAGTGGCGTACATCCCCGCTCGGAAATCCTCATGGGCTTGCTAGCAGCTCTTGGATTCGCTGATGGGTTTGGAGGTCTAGTTCTGTTCCAGTTCCTAGTGGGTTCCATGCAGCTCTCTGCATCTGCTGGGTGTCGAATTTATTGTAATAAGTACCAAACTTTTTTGGTTCAGAGGAAAACTTTCCCTCCATTTCAGCAGAAAGCAACAGCTGGAAGCACTGTTGGCTTCTGGGAAAGGTAGTCTTTATGAGTGGTGATACATAACAGGCTTATTGAGAGAAAACTATAAAATGACGGTGCCTGTCTGAAGTATTTTATTTTTCGTTAACTTTTTACTGTACAGTATCTCGTACTGTCCAAATCATGTGAGTAATATTAAAGCTGACAACATGTGTCCTGTACAAATTTTCCTATTTTCCAATCTTACATTGAAAAACCGTGAAAGAGCGAGTCTGTGAAAGTCAAATCACGAAGTAGCAAGGGACTATTGTAAACAATTAATATCTTATTTGTTGTCCACAGAGCTTTGAATAACATGAAGAGAAAACAAGTTTATTTTGGACCAGACTGATGAGTTAAAAGCTGGTCCTAGTAGGGTCAAAGTGGACTGTGTGGCCATCATGAAACAACTCCAATCTAAAATAAACGTTGCAGTGATTCATGAAAGTGTTTTTATGAACACTTACACTGTCAAGTTTGCATTAGACAATTATTGTATCAGAGATAATATGATACTTATGCATAGAGTGCCCTAGTCTTCAGAAGAAGTGCTGTTACTACCACTGTATAAAAAAAAATTGAATTAGCGTGAACCACTTTGAAATAGTTGAGACTGGAGTTGCTTTAAAATAGAAACAATCCACTCTGGTTTGTCCTTGTCTAATAGTTATTTGATCAGAATTTAACTCTATTCTTCCTAATCTAGTTTGTTCAAAGAGCTATCTAATGTTCAATACCTTTTTCACAAAACAACAATAAATCTCTGAATTGTTGCTTCAATTATGTTTTACAACAATTCTGTTGTTGCATAATGGCTTTCAGGACTTTTATACAAAACTGTGCAATTCACATACAGGCTGGATCTGCCACTTGTTTGCTTCTTTAAGATTTATGATCATTATTTTACTATAACCCGTGCAGTAAATCATGAATTAAATGGTTGTACTTGTTTACAGAGACCGAGAGAAGCAACAGTGGTCCATGATGCAGTTTGAAGGAGGAGAGGTGCAGAAAGAAAATTGTGTTTTAACAGGAAGTGTCCAAAGATGAAGAGCACGGAAAGCAGCAAAAACATCAAAAGCCTTATCAGTTGAGAACTTAACATTTTGTCAGGCTAAGAACACACAGACGTACATGGTTATTTTTAAATTTATGATTTTCTTAGAAATGCACAGACACCACTGAAGTGCTGTCAGGGACACAAGAATCACACGGAGTGTGATGTCAAACCTGATAGCTGTGTACAATCTAACGTTTCTACCCCAAACTCTCATTTTCTGAACATTGCATAATTATTACATTCAGAGGGAGGTAAAAACATGACAAGGGTAAAAAAAACAATAATCAGGAGCTAAGAACTGCATTTGTATATGGACAATAGGTGTGATGGCTTAAAAAAATCTGTCAATATCTCTGAGTGTGTGTGTGTGGAAGGGATCTTAGCAGACAAGGTAAAGACAAAGCCCAACAACAACAAAAATAATAAAATGACATTAAAAAAGAAAAAGCTGCATCACGTAAAATGATTATATCCTGAGTCTTATCTGCAATCACATGCTGAAAGAAAAGTGTACATCAATCAAAAACAACAAATGTTTAAAAAAAACTAATGAGAGAAGAAAAAGGCAAGGATGACTTTCACAAGGAAATAAAAATCCAGCAAACCTCATTTTCTAAATGAACTATTTCAAGTACAGACAGTAGATTTTACTGCAGATCTCACAGTTCCCCTGTTGGAACATCAAACAATCAGTGCACAAAGACATTCAGTAAATCTCACAATTAGAAATTAGAAGTTCAGTGGATGTTACACTGTGCCTTAATGTCTCAGTACTTAAATGAGAATGAGCCACTCACAAATAGGTAATATTGGATTATTTTCCTCAATAAATAAATGAACAAGTTTAATAATTTTGTCTCATTTTTTTAACTGGGTTCTCTTTATCTACTTTTAGGACTTGTGTGAAAATCTGATGAGGTTTTAGGTCATATTTATGCAGAAATATAGAAAAATATGCAGGCTTCACAAACCTTTAAGCACCACTGTACTTGTTTACCAGACTACACTGCTTTGCAGAAATGCACATGACAAGCATCCCTTCCCAATAATCCCCTTCTTTCGTTTTGCAAGTCCTCTAACTGTCCCTCAAATATAGACTCTTACCTCAAATTACAACAATAAGGTATTGTAGACAGATTGCAAATTAAATTTATTTCAAGTGTCTGTGTTCAGTAATGGTACATGAACTGTACTTATATAGCAACTTTTTATCTAGTCCAGAGAATCAAAGAGCTTTACGCACTCTACTAGATCTATACAAAGCTAATCTCAATCTGTAGCAATTAATCAGAACTTTCGATCACATTCAGACATTGATGGGACAATGAGGGGCTCAGTGTCTTGCCCAGGGACACTTCAACATGTGACTGCTGGTGGAACCGAACCCCCAACTCTCCCATTGAAGGATGACTGCTCTGGCCACTCATCCATAGCCGCCCCTGTTCAGTAGCTTGATTAATATTTTACTGAATGTTCAGAAGCACCTGAAAGCCGTTTGTGTGTGCTCATATTGTTGGACTGATGTTATAAATATAATAATAATAATGTCACACAATGTCATCAGCGTATGTTGCCATACAATACGAAATTAGTCTCTGCGTTCAACCCATCCACCACCATTGTCATATTGTAAAGTTTGCAGATGATACAGCTGTGGTGGGATGCATCACAAACAATGATGAGTCCAGCTACAGGCAGGAGGTGGAACAGCTGGAGACCTGGTGCAAAGAGAATAACTGAAAGTTATGCACCATAACTCATGTTCCCTGAAGGAAGGGAACGAGGTGCAACATATGCTATGGGAATTGCGCCCCCGCGCGATTACCTGAAGGAATATATTCACGCCTTTACGGCAGGGGCATCAGTGTCGCGCCAGAGGCCCCGCCTCCAAGATGCACTTCACCGAGCTTTCAGCATTGAAAAGGGCCAAGTATGTTGCACCTCATTCCCTTCCTTCAGGGAACATGAGTTATGGTGCATAACTTTCAGTTCCCTTTCAGTCATGTCTCTCGGTGCAACATATGCTATGGGAATTGCGCCCCCGCACGATTACCTGAAGGAATATATTCACGCCTTTACGGCAGGGGCATCAGTGTCGCGCCAGAGGCCCCACCTCCAAGATGCACTTCACCGAGCTTTCAGCATTGAAAAGGGCCAAGTATGTTGCACCTCATTC
>JBBPBX010027144.1:0-23621 GCA_038048925.1 Garcialebias charrua
ATGGGTCCCTTATAATATTGCCCATTTCTGTCCCAATCCCAGTTAGCCCACATAAAAATGTAGTGGGCCCTATATATCCATGCCCAGGTTGAACCCATGTAAGGTGAGCCCACATTGATACCACTTGGGATAAATACAGTTAGCCCACATGGGCTTCCCATGCTGGGCCCATTATACTAAAACCACATGGGTCCCATATAATAATGCCCATTTATGTCCCATTCCCAGTTAGCCCACATAAAAATGTAATGGGCCCTATATATCCATGCCCAGGTTGAACCCATGTAAGGTGAGCCCACATTGATACCACTTGGGATAAATACAGTCTGCCCACATGGGCTTCCCATGCTGGGCCCATTATACTAAAACCACATGGGTCCCATATAAAATTGCCCATTTCTGTCCCATTGCCAGTTAGCCCACATTAATCCTGTATAGGACCCATATATTTAGCCCAACAGGGCTCACAAAATGGGTTCCTTTATGGGATAACCATATGGGTCTCATGCAGTTAGCCCAGATAAATCCCATGCCCACTCATTACCCAACTAGCCCACAATAACCCCATGTGGGGCCCAACTATGCATGTTGGCTGGGTATTAACTTTCGGTGCAAGATTAAGTCAATATGGACAGAAAAGTCAACTGACCTTAAAAAACACAAGAACTGACAACAACTTCTTAATATGTGCTGATGTTTGAAGTGGTAGCGGAGGCATTCACAGCATATCCTAGAATACCGTAATTTCTAGTGTATAAGTTGCACCTTTATGTCTAATTTTCATACCCTGTGATTTATATGCCAAAGCGACTTACTGTATTTATGTTTTTTCCCCATATTTATAACCCAATTTTTGCTGAGATCTGACGATTTCATTAATTCTGATATGGAAGATATTGAACATTACCATTTCCAGCCACTAAAGGGCCCTCAACTAATATGGCGAGCCAAGTGTCTCATTAATAGGTAAAATACCATACATACATACCATTTTATTTATAAAGCACTTTAAACAGGAACAAGTCCACACCAAAGTGCTGAACAAACAAACAAGCAACAGGCACCACAGACAATGAAGTACAACACGAAAAACATAAAAACACTGCAGATCAAAAATAAAACGATCAAACACCAATCAGCGGGTGTTGAAGGCAACAGAATAGTAGTGAGTTTTTAACCTGGATTTGAAAACTGAGAGGGAGGGGGGCCTGTTTAATGAGAACCATAAAAATGGCTATTAAAGGAGACCACAGATAGGTTTTTAAAATTGTTATGGTATGTCTTTGGGCTATCCTGACAATGTTCATTCAATTTAATACACAAAATAATTCTTAGATAATCAATTATACCCTTTTTAATTCTGCCATTTTTAACTTTCGTTTTGAACGACTGGTTTATGATAATGAGATCTGAAGTTCACGCCCTTCAAAGATCTGTTTACATTAACTCCGCCCTCCAAAGGCAGACGAGGATGTCTGAACTCGCGTTACTGCCACCCAGAGCCCTGAGCTGAGCTGAACTGGACCGCGACGTATTTATTGTGGACAGATCAGACATGTACAAGTTGTCGTGTCATTTTTAATTTTTCCTCTGTAATACGTCTCCCTCCCTCCCCCTGTGCGCGCGCGCTGGAGGGAGCGGATGTCACTCGCAGCGGACACACACACACACGCTCACGGGGTCTGATTTGCGCTCGCGCGGGTCTCATTTGTTCTCTCGAAGGTCTCATTTGTTCACTCGAGGGTGTGTATTTGCTCTCCCCCCTAATGACAGCGTTAAAAATCCATAGCTGTCTCCCTCGATCAGCGCGCTCATACACATACACACACACACAGGTTTGTTCATGTGGTTTAGCGGTACGTAGTCTGGCCTGCTATGACACATAAACCAACACACACACACACACACACTGCAACATGCTGCATCGCTGTTCATTCAAGACTCCCATCTGAAAACTATGCCATTATCTGGGCCAGGAGGGTTAGATAATCTTTGCAACGCTCACGTTAGCTGGCTAGACTCTGTGACATTTTTAGCCATTGTGCTGACATGAAATAAGGAAAAACAACCGTCCCCTCTTTCATACTGAAGTGGGTGGAGCATCACCAGGGGTTGCTAGGTGACGGGGCGGGACAAAGGTTGGGGCAGAGCCATATAAAGTGAGAGTTCCGACACCCTTTGATCTCGCCGATAGGCGGTCAATCGTTCCAAACAACGGCTATGGAAACCTTGTGGAGCTGCGCCCTCTGGCGGCAACGGAGCGCTACTGCAGGCAGCTTCAAACTGTTACCCAGAGCCATGGAACAAATCGCCCCCTCCATGACCCACGTGACTTCCGCATTCCATTCTTACAATGGAACTCTATGGGAGTGTCGCAACTCTCACTTTATATGGCTCTGGGTTGGGGTTGTGGGTTGTGGCTGCGGTTTGTGACGTCACAAACCGCAGGAAGTAGAAACGAAGTGTTTTTATCAAAGATAAATAAATATACTTAGAATAAATAAACCACTGGGTGCATTTTTTTGGCACTAGGTCTGTTTTTTTATGAAGTACATACCCAAAGTTGAGTAAAAAAAACATTAAAAAGTGAATTTTGAATATGTGGTCCCCTTTAATGAGTCACTTGGCTTGCCATACCAAGCTACATTCGTGTTGCTCCAGAACTCCTGGAACAAACGTCAAATCAACTGCATTTCGCTGTGCCACCCAGGTGAAATGCACCTGATTTGACCATTAAAGTGCATTTATTAAAGAAACTTTCAACTGAGACACACCTTTACTAAAACTTTGAGCAAACAAATAATTGTTTTTAGGTGGTTATCTTGTTAAAATTTGAAGAAATGCACGGTGAGTTGTCCCTCTGCGCGATTCTGCGTATTGGCTTTTAAAATGCAGCTGATTTGACCAATATAGTGCATTTATTAAGGAAAAGTTAAACTGAGACACACCTTTGCTATAATTTCGAGCAAACAAATAATTGTTTTTAAGTGTTAATCTTGTTAAATTCTTGTTAAAGTCCTCCCGTGCACGCTCTCGCAGCCGCCATTTGGCAGCCATTCGATTTCTGTTACAACACCAGCCCACATTTCCAGGTGGTCAGTGTTGACGCATAATAGATGCGGCTTATACGGCGAAGTGACATTTGTTTTCCCCCCCCACTTTATTAGACATAATTGGACTGATGTGACTTATACGGTGGTGCAACGTGTACGGCAGAAAATATGGTAATTGGATCATGTTTAACATTATTTGCATTATTTTATTTCTCAACATAAGATGATCTCAGTGTAAAGCTCTGGCATAAAAAGATTCAGGTCTTTAATTTTGACTGTAGCTACATTTTACAAAATAAAAGTAGCAGACAGCTGGAGCTACTGGGTCCGTGTACCCTTCGTACACGGACCCTACTGGAACCATTTGAAACTGCATTTTGAAGAGTTCAATTTTGTTTGTTTGTTTGTTTGTTTGTTTGTTTATTCATTTCATTCATTTTGTCATCAGTGTTGTCTGTTCTTACCATACCATACCATACCACTTTATTTATAAAGCACTTTAAACAGTGACAGTGCACACCAAAGTGCTGTACGTACAGGGACAGACAGACCAAGCACACAGCAACACTTCTTAACATCTGGATGAGAGCAAGACATTCAATTCTTTATCTGAAGCACTTCAACACTGATTTCAACATAATAAAGCCGACTGTAAACTATGTAGAGTCAAATAAACAGAACCAACCCACCCAACATTATCTAAAAGGGTCAGTTATTTTGTGTTGATTGAAATCTGATGCTTGTACAAATGTTGGGACACAAACCATTTAATGATTTAATAATAACTGTCTCTAGCACCAAAGAAGTTATCTGGCTAATTTAATCCTAACAACCGAGCTCATCAGAGAGTTGAAACAATAAGACTGTGTTTAATTATCGTTGGATCAAAGACAGTTTTTTCTTCTCTGTTTTAATAGAGCTGGGTGTCATTGAGTCATCGTCTCACCGGGCTGGGAGTTGATGAACAACATCTTCTCCAGAATGTTTTGAAATGTTCGTGGGGTCAACACTTTTGTGATGCAGAGGCGTGCAGCCCAGTCACTTGAGTGATCCAGCCCGTCCTCCCATCTGACTCTGCCACAGACGTCTGCAACCAGGGGCTCTTCTGACTGGAAACACATATGTTTCCAGTCAGAGAGCTGAGGTCTTCAGACTGAAGGAGTCTGATCCAGCTTTGTTCTGAATGTGGCCTTGAGACACCAGCAACAACTTTATTTTTTATTTATAAAGGGTAGTCTTGTCAAGTCACGAGGACTCATATCTTCAAGAGACCTGTTTGGGAGCAGATGGTGGGGGTTAAGGACCTTGCTCAGAGTGGGGCAAACGAGGGTGGAGGCAGGTGTGGGTGTTTCACCTTTTCCACCCACATTTTGATGCTGTCGGTCCAGGGAGTCGAACCGACGACCATCCGATCACAGGCCCACCTTCTCTAACCTCTGCGCTCCCTTCCTTCTCTTGGTGACTGTTTGGAGAAAACTTGTCCCACAATGTTCTGAACACGTTCACATCAGGACTGTGAGCTTTGAGACTCGTGTGAGGCAAGAGAACCCCGACAGAAGTTTTGAGACATTTTGGAGACTCTCTTGGGAATATTGTTCACTAACTAGTCACAGACCAGTTTATGGGCGGATCTCTGATTCATCACACTTTTACAGGGGATCATGTGTTTGACCCTCTACACCTCACAGGGGTGTCAAACTCAGTTACAAAAGGGGGACAAAATGTAAAACCTTTTTCAAAGCAAGGGCCAAGTTCAGTAAATATATCAGATACCCGACATCTTTTCTTGGTTGCAGTTTCCTCAACAAGACTTTCAACAGTCTCGTTTGACATTCTCTGTCACTTTTTCCATATCAAAATCAAAGGTTACAGAAAAATTTAAAGTGGGCCAACTGTCATAAGGTCTGCAGAATAAATCTGCTAAGCTTTTAAGTAAAATGAGAAGCAACAAAAGTATTTTATTTTTAGAATATCATCTTGGGGGCCAGATAAGACGGCAACACGAGCCATATGGGAATCACGGTATCACTGTATTTTGATTGCACCACTCTAATTGCGCTGTTTCTTAGTAGGTTTTGTTCACTGAATATTGTATTGATGTTTTATGGTTTATGTTTTTTTATGTTTTATGTTTCTATATTTTATGCACCGTTATGCCGAAGCAAATTCCTAGTCTGTGAATCCTGTTCAATAACTATGGCAATAATAAACTGAATCTGAATATTTGGCCCTCGGGCCTCGAGTTTGACACATTATCATTTACATGGTTAAGTAAGTGCAGCAGCAGCTAGCTGTAGCTCTTCTGGTGAAGCATGAGGCACCTCTGCCAGGGATGTCTGACACAGATTAAATGCATTACGTGATACTGGCATCATGTTATAAAAGGTTAGCATGAACTAGCTTCAAATGTTGATGGTATCCACTTCAGAAAATGAATAGTATCTACATATGAATTTATTATAAACTCTTCTACATTCTGGGCAACTTGCATGAAAATTCATTGACCTGAAATGTTCCGGAGCTCTGGAATCAGGATCTGACCCGGTCATCGGAAGTTTGTGTCTTATTTATTCATCTAAAATTGTCATAGCTTCTTATTTCTCCACTACTTTTAACTGAATCAGCATTTTTTTTTTCTTTGTCAGTTTTAGCTGCTTCCAATAAAAAAAAGCTTTAATTCAATTTGGGAACACTGATTTTTCTTTTTTCGTAGCATACAGCTAAATATCAGCTACTTTAAACTGCTGTTATTATTAGCTCTTGTATTTTTTAACCATACTGTATATTTATATGTAAATACTAATACTCATTAATGTAAACTTTGTAGCTCTTTAAAAAGGTATTTCTGGTGTAAAGTTTAAAATGTTCTCTCTTAAACGCTCGGACTAGCCAACTAGCCACTAGCTAATCAGTCCATTTGGACTTTAACTCTCAACACAGAAACATAATGAACTTGTTCTGAGAACAAGTTCATTATGTTTCCATCAAACCCTATTTCAAAATGGCTGTATGTTTAAGTTTATTTATCAGATTATTTTCTGCTTGCTATGGCTCCAAGTCAATAAAAACAAAACAAGTAAACAAGCTTTCATTGTAAAATTGGTGATTTAGTTCAAACCGGAAGTGAGGCTACGTCTTTTCTTGTACACTTTTAGCCAGTAAAGTTTTAGCTAGTTGCAGTTCTGTTTAGCTAGACAAACCATCTAAAATCAAACACTTAAAAACTAAAATAATTCATTCAAAACCTTAATACATGTGTTTGAACAACATACACGCGCGCGCGCGCACTCTACCTGTCGGAGCTCCGTTGTTTTTGATGATCCGTTATTTTAAGGTGCAACTTCGTGGCCACGCCTCCTGGATCGGTTCGCTGCTCTGATTGGTGGAGGGACGTGGACGACCGTTAAACTAGTTCAATTTATTTATTTTTATTTATTCGTTCATTTAAAAGAAACAAAACTACGGAGCCCCTAAAGGGACATGGGGAGAAAATAAAAAATAATAATCCTGAGAAACTAAGTCGGGATCCTGAGAAACTAAGTCGGGATCCATCAAAAAGAAAAAAACTTTAAATCAAAAGGGGGCGGAAAGAATAATACTGTAATAATAATAAAAATTCATTCATTCAACCTTTATTTATACAGTAATCTCATTGAACTTCGGGGACTCATTTAAAAGAGAGACATGATTTTAACAGAGAATGCAATGCAATATATATGCCCCTTATTAAAAGAAAAAAAAATCTAGAAACAAACAACAATTTAGGATTGAACATCTCCAAAGTGAAAACAAAAATATTAGATGGCACTATACTTTCCCAACAATTTAACTTAATCATCTTTTTACATATAAATTGTTTTAGAAATTTTTGTGGTGATATCAAGGCAATTCCACAAACATAGACCCTGAAATACTACGCAGCTCCTTCAAACTAATTGTAAATGGAAGTTTACTAAAATTTCCATTCCCTTAAGGTACTAATGACTCCCATTTTTAACAAAATTTAATTGGATATTTGGGGGCAATATTTTTATTAGCTTTATACATGACTTGTAAAATGCTATATCAACCAAATCATAAAATTGTAATCATTTCAACTGATGAAATAATATATTTGTTGGGTGACCATAGCACTAATTCTTCTAGCTCTTTTTTGTAAAATAAAAATAGTTTGTAATTGTTTTGCATGCTTTCCCCCAAACTTCAATACAATAGATTAAATATGGAACAATCATTACATATATACAAAGTCTAAAAAAGTTAAGTCTGCTCCTCTAGACATTCAAAAAAACAAAACAAAAACAAAAAATTGTAGAAACGTTTTGTCTTTCATCCGAAAGACTTCCTCAGTCTGAGCTGCTGTATTCAGCTCAGTCTTATAAATAGCACCCTCTCACAGTGGATCAACCAGTTTGCTGCTGACAGCCAAAACCAGCTGCTCACATGATCAAGGAGGACCATCAGCCTAACGATGGATCATTAGCACCCTGAATTTTATGACTGGCCATAGGGGACAAAAATGACAGACACGAGATCATGTGTGAATGGCAACTGAAGCTCTGATTATTCTTTGGGGAGAGTGCTGTATGAATGGGTTAGGGCACAAATTGTATTGAAAGTGCTTTGAGCATTTAAAGATACTAGTGCTATTGTAGAGAAACATCAGATTTTGATCAATGGAATGGTCCATACGCCATTTTGTTAGTCTTGTATTCCCCCCCCACTTTGGTAACCTTTGAATTTTAAGGTCACTTGTACAAACCGGATTCCAAAAATGTTGGGACACTAAACAAATTGTGAATAAAAACTGAATCCAATGATGTGGAGGTGCCAACATCTAATATTTTATTCAGAATAGAACACAAATCACAGATCAAAAGTTTAAACTGAGAGAATGTATCATTTTAAGGAAAAATATGTTTCAAAATTTCATGGCGTCAACAAATCCCAAAAAAGTTGGGACAAGTCCATTTTTACCACTGTGTGGCATCCCCCCTTCTTCTTACAACACTCAACAGACGTCTGGGGACAGAGGAGACCAGTTTCTCAAGTTTAGAAATAGGAATGCTCTACATTCATGTCTAATACAGGCCTCTAACTGTTCAATCGTCTTGGGCCTTCTTTGTCACACCTTCCTCTTTATGATGCACCAAATGTTCTCTATAGGTGAAAGATCTGGACTGCAGGCTGGACATTTCAGTACCGGATCCTTCTCCTACGTAGCCATGATGTTGTGATTGCTGCAGAATGTGGTCTGGCATTATCTTGTTGAAAAATGCAGGGTCTTCCCTGAAAGAGATGACGTCTAGATGGAGCATATGTTGTTCTAGAACCTGAACATAGTTCTCTGCATTAATGGTGCCTTTCCAGACATGCAAGCTGCCCATGCCACAAGCGCTCATGCAACCCCATACCATCAGTGATGCAGGCTTCTGAACGGAGCGTTGATAACAACTTGGGCTATCCTTGTCCTCTCTGGTCCAGATGACATGGCGTCCCAGTGTTCCATAAAAAACTTCAAATCGTGACGCATCTGACACAGAACAGTCTTCCATTTTGCCACACTCCATTTTAAATTACCCCTGGCCCAGTGCAAACATCTTAGCTTGTGGAGCTGGTTTAGAAATGGCTTCCTCTTTGCACTGTATAGTTTCAGCTGGCAACGGCAGATGGCACGGTGGATTGTGTTCCCCGACGATGCTTTCTGGAAGTACAGGTATTCCTGTGCCCATGGTTATTTCCTTGACAGTGGCATTCCTGTTTGAAGTGCAGTGACGATTTTAGGGCCCAGAGATCACAAGCATCCAGTAGTTTTACTGCCCTTGACCCTTACCATCTTGGCTTCTGAGAAATCTTGTCAATTTTCCCTAGTGTTCCAGCTTTATTTCCAGCCACTTGTTACTTGTCCAACTTTTATCCAATTTTTTTTAACACCTTTCCAGCTTTACAATCATTGCATGCAATTTTCACAAATTGAAAATTTTTTCAACTTTTTTTGAATAGGTCAGTTGGCCACAGGATTCAATGCTGAAGTAAAACCCCAATTTTGCTAGGTTTAACCGTTTACAGCCCAACTCTACAGCCCAACTCTTCAATCCTGCAGTAGTCCTTGTGGAGCCCGGTTTTACACAAAACATTTCAGGGTGAAAAAGTTCATATAAAACAGCTCAAAAAAAAAAAATGTATAAGTTTCACCAATAAGTTTTATTTTAACAAGACTGACATTGGCAACTTATTGTTGATAAAACTTTCAAAGTCAAGTTAATCTGCAATCCATGATTTCCACTGAACTCCTCAGGAGGACAGGTCTGTGATGGTGAGGGGTCCAATGACAGCCTTTTGCACCAAACCAGCTTTTCCTGTGTACAAGAGAACATGTTAGTAGACTGTAGTGTTGTTCAGTAGACTGTAGTGTTGTTCAGTAGACTGTAGTGTTGTTCAGTAGACTGTAGTGTTGTTCAGTAGACTGTAGTGTTGTTCAGTAGACTGTAGTGTTGTTCAGTAGACTATAGTGTTGTTCAGTAGACTGTAGTGTTGTTCAGTTCAAGAAATGGCTGTGCCATTTAGTACCAGAGTCCAAGCTTCTTGTTTTCCTGGTATTGCAGGTAGAGTCACAGCAGTCACACAGTCCGTTGTACACAGGATTGTCCAGCAACTCCCATCTGAGGACAGACCAGGCCGTGATATGATAATCTATATTTTCACTTCACTTTTGATTTTGCAGAGTTAAATTACCCATGATCCTTCACATAATGGCAGGCCTTCTTGGTTTTGTCAAGATTAACAGGATCCCAGGCCATAAGGCTGCAGTGGATATATACCTGGAAGCAATTTAAAAAAAAAAAAATTGCTTAACTCGTTTATTCCAGTTAGGCCTCCATTGAGAACAAAAAAGGCACACATTACCTCCTGTCCCAAAGCAAATCTAAATGCTTGGAGTAGGAGCTTGAGCTCTGAAGTTTTATCCCTGGTTTCAAACTTGGACCGTGAAGTTTTACTATCCACCAAGCATCTGAAAAAAGAGGAAAGTTAATGCAGAGTCAAAGAGTACCGCTTGTTTCAAGACATCTAGAGTAAGTCTACCCCTTATTGGTGATGATGGGGAACAAGCTGGAGCCAGGCTGCAGGTCTGAGGTGGTGGCAGCAACACATTCCTCAAGCAGCAGCAACAAGGGCTGGTGGGTCTCTTGCTCCACACGCGCCAGGATGGGGATCAATGAGCCCAGAGGAAAGTTAGTGGACTCAGCAGGGCCTGAAAAGTCATCTACAAGCACAACACTTGAGTTCTAGTCAAGGTGTGACACCTATATATACACATACAGTATATATATATATATATATATCCACTTACCATTCATAAGGCTCAGGTGGAAAACCAAGTCCTCCACTCCATAAGTAGAAAATATTGGGTCATAGATCATTGGGAACCAATCTTTAGGCCTGAATGAGAAGTGGTTGAGATTTAGTTTTGCTTCATTACACTTGAAGAGTTCTGATTTGAATCAGTCACCTTTCATATGAGCAGACCACTGGAAGAGTGAAGGGAGGCACATAGGAGTCAGGAGAGGAGGTGTAGATCAGGTCATTGGTGTATTTCAGCTTATCCACAGTAACCTAGAGAAAACCTGGTTAACACACACACACACACACCACAGTGTTTCACAGTTCAGGTATACTAACCAGTCTCCCAAAGCTGCAGTCACTGAAATCCACACTGAAGACCACCTCCCTCTTTGAGACACTGGTGGGGAAGCAGCTACCAAGACGAAACAGTGACGGATCAGTCTTTTGAGACTTGCTGTCCATCCAGACAAGGGTCATGTGGTCAGGCCTGCAGTCCAGCTGCATGTCTGGAAAACAAATAAAATGACTTGAAATGCAGTTTTTGCTCAAATTACACCAAACAGACCATCAAGAACAGCACTTTGATAAAACCTTACCTGCTGAGAGGATTCCCACCAGGCAAGACAGCACAGCACAATGCCAGAAGAGAGCCATGATGACTGCATGTCCCTCACTGCAGCTCCAGGTGTTTTTATTCTCTCTGACAGGTGCCTGTCAATCAAGGAAACTGCTTCCAGGTGTCAGCAGCAATCAGTGGAGCTACAGCGAGCTCATTTTGATGTCAACATTTGGTCTGTGACTTTACTGGTTAGACGTTAATATGTTGGGGGAAAAGGGCAAAAAACCTTTGAAGGTATTTTGATTAATTAAATTGGGATACTCAGAAAGCCTTCAAAATAAAAGCCTAATATTCCTTGAAGGAATTTAAATCACACGCCACCTTTCTTGAAGCACTTTGAACATCGTGGTTAGATAGAAAGACTCTACAGTCTATTTACCATTTACTTGAGTTTCAATATGATCATGTTCTGTTGAAGTGACAGAGTTCTGCCCACACTCAGAGTTTATGTTGTGAATGACTCTCAACTACTACCACATCAAACTTAAACTCTATATTGTAGGCTTGTCTGGATAAAGCCACTTTTTGTGTTTTTTTTTTTAAAGATCAGTTGCCTGTGGATACCATCTTGAATCAAGCTGACTCCAAACGTTAAACAGTTGTAGATGTGTCCACAGACAGACATGGACAATTACCTGGCGCCAAAAGGCAATAAATATGTGCCATTGTTTCTGCCACCATACTGCAGGTAGTAAACAGGTGAAGTTGCAGATAGGAATATTATCACAAAGAGCTTTGGGAAAAAGTTACAGAATCATGGGAGAATGATTTCAGTTCAGTTCAATTTATTTCTATAGCTCCAAGTCTCAACTGAAGTCATTTCAGAGCACTGAATAAAAACATTCACATACATTATTATAAAAGCCAATTAGTAAAGTTATTTATCTAAAGAAGCAGCAGATTGTGTTGAATCTTCACTTCGTCACCGTCTCCCTTCCAGAGTAAGAACAAAGGAGACAGTGGAAAGGAAAAACTCTCTTTTAACAGGAAGAAACCTCCAGCAGAACCAGGCTCAGGACGAGCAGACATCTGCTGCTTTGAGAGGACAGGAAGGAGAGACAAACACAAAATGAAAGGTCCAGATGGACTTTCTAAGAGGAAAGAGTAAAAAACACATGTTAAGACAGAAATAATTACAAATGCAATCAGGTAGGACCGTATTTTCCGGTGTATAGGTCGCACCTTTTTATGTTTTCTTTCAAGGCCTGCGACCTATACTCAGGTGCGACCTATATATGGCTTGTTATCACTTTCGGTGAAACAAATTTTTAAATCCAGCTCATTTCACAATTACGTTCATTTATTAAGGAAAAGTTCAGCTCAGACATATATTTGCTATAATTTTTATCAAACAAATAATTGTTTTAAGTGTTAATCTTCTTAAAAGCCTTGCTGTGCGCTCCTGTGGCAGACATTTGCAGCAGAGCTAAACGTAGGTGTGACCTATACACCAGTGTGACCTATCTAGGGATTTTTCCAATCTATTGGTGATAATTGGACAATGCGACCTATACACCAGAAAATACTGTAGCAGGTAAAAACAGCAGCAGAGAGAGGGAATGTGGTCAGTTTGTCCTCCAGCAGTGTAAACCTATCCATCCATCCATGGTGCCTCTATAGAAACGAATATGCGAGAAACTTAGCAGTAAAATAGTGGTGGTGCACGTAGAGCAGAGCGAGCAGAGAAAACGCTGTTTTTGTTTTGTTGACATTTATTTAACAAACGTAACATTTATGAAAATGTCCATCCAGAGTATACCTGCTGTGCTGTTCGCAGCTGCAGAACAACCAGACCAAAGTAAATCAGTGTCTACAACAACAGAGGTTTGAACACCAACCCAAACTGAAAGAGTGTTCCTGTGAAAAGACGTATTGTTTCCATCTCCTACCTACAGATGAGGAATTAAGAAGAATGTGAACTTGAAGACACCACCCACAACTCTGTGTGTGTGCTCATTTCACTTTGCTGAAAAACGGCAGACGGAGGAAAACCTGCATCCTATACTTTGTGTCTGGACTACAATAAACCACCGGAGAAGAGACGCCGGAGCCGCAGAAGGATTGAAAACAGTGACGAGAACATCACGTATGATTTCAAGTGTATGGAGGTCACAGCTTTATAGAATTTGTTTGTCTTCTGTATTCTGATTTTCTCTGTAATTACAATACAACCTGTGTTTATGACTGACTGCAGGGCAGCAGAAAACTAAAAAATATTGTAGTTTCATGACACAGAAGTGTTTACGAATAATCCTGAGGCATTTAAAATAAATCTTGCTATCAGTTTTTATATGTACCGGTAGCTTTGATAATGTGCAAAGTTTTTCCCAAAATTTCTAAAGAGCTTAGGAAATGCTACATGCAAGGGATGGGGGGCTGTGGGTTCTCCCCAAGTAAATTTAAATGGAGGATAAATGTTATAATGACATGGTAAAACCCTAATGTATCTTACATTAATGGGGTTAGTATGTGTCATTTCTGCTTTCAGGTGAGCCTGAGGTGGAGAAGAACGAGGAGCTGTGCTCAACATCAGCATCATCCTGTGATGCCCAAACTCAGAGGTCAGATCCAGGGATGGAGGAACACATCTTTTATAAAAGGTCCACCATCACATCCCGTTTCAGTCTGCCTGTTGTAGATCAAGTCCTGATGACTTTGATGAAACTAAGACAGAACGGTGTCATGGCTGATCTGGCACAGCTGTTTAAAACATCACAATGTCAAAAAGTGAAAACTGAAAATATATATATATATATTATTGCACTTTAACAAACTTACACATCACATTCGTTGAACCTTTTCTGAAAACAACAGAGGTACAACTGAACAACCTAAAGTATAAACCAGTAAACTTCTGATTTTTTACAGCCGCATCATTTAATTATTGTTAAAATAATGACACTAAGCAACACCTAAACTAAAATGTTATGGGCAAATAAACATTTTATTGTTGTCCGTATATTTTACTGTAATATGTTAATATGTAGACCGAGAGGAGACCCAGGACACGCTGGAGTGGCCTGGGAACGCCTTGGAGTCCTCCCAGAAGAGGTGGCTGTGGAAAGAGATGTCTGGAGCTCCCTGCTCAAGCTGCTGCCCCATGAAGATGATGGATGGATGGATGGATGGATGGATGGATGGATGGATGGATGGATGGATGGCGTTAATATGTCTGAAGGGGATGCTTTGAAGTTTTATGTTTTTAATAAAACTAATAAACAACAAAGACTGGTATTTTCTCCGTATCTTCATGCTCTTCATGGGTTGTGTATGAATATTTATGTGCTTATTGCATTTTAAAGAGATCAAGGTATTTGTGGCAGAGCCGAATCTTCTTTGCAACCGATTGCTCTACCAATGTTGAAAGCATGTTTGAAAAGTAAATATTCTTGAGGAGTTTTATGTACTTTGTGTCTGTAAAGTCTTTGTCAAATGAAATGTCCAACTCCAGATGTTCTGTTGATGTCCAGATAACCAGCGTGCAGCTCCAGGCATGTCTCTGTCAGCTGAACCTGGAAGAATAAATGTAAAAGATGTTTCAATGAAGCTTTACAAATACCTGTCACATTAGTTCATAGATGGTAAATTACAACATTGAAGGATACATTTACCTGGAGGTAAAATCCATGTTGCCCATTGGGAAGAATGAGATACTTCTCATCTTCTAAGCATCTAACGTCACAATTTGGCCGACACACAAACTCTGAAAGGTACATGGAGCCGTTTAGTGGACACTTGATCTCTGGGAGCTGCACAGAGACCATAATTTCATCCAGGCAAACACAAACCAGTAGGTGCACTGTCATTACAAATGCAGTTAAAGTAATAAAGAAAAAATTTATCAGTATTTATTTCACAGTATTGCAGCAGCGTGGCTGCAGATTCATGTTCGGGCTGCTGTTTAGTATACTTTGTTATTTTACATTATTAGTGTATATCATAGATCTTTTAGCATATTGTTTAGCGCATTGTTTAGTGTATCTTTTAGCATTTCACTTAGCCTATACCTAGTGTATATCTTAGATCCTTATATACAGTTTATTTTTATACTTTATATTTTTGAGTGCAGCTGGGACCTTGGACACAATTTCATTCCACCTCATGTACCACATGTGATGCGAATGACAAAGAAACTTGAATTTGATTATAAAGCAGATTCAAAATGTGGACAAGGGAAAATGCCTATTGTCTGGTTGGGATTCTAGCAGACATGTGGACATTATTCCCTTTTAATGGAGCACCATTTTATTTCCAGATTTTTAGATGCCTAATAAGAGGGTTCTGGTCTCTTATAGGGTACTTTGAGTCCTAAAGGTAATTTTTAACAAAGGGATTGCTTAACTTTCCACAGCAAGATGGCAAAAAATAAAATAAAATCATTTACATACCACAATGGGAAGTATTTGGATACAAAATATAAACAAAAATAAACAGTTCTCAAAATAAATTGATAAAAGTACATTACTGCAAAGTGCACATTTGGAGCCGTTTAATGAGCTGAATCTGCAACATGTAACAAGACGAACATATTACCATCTCAATACATATACTGTACACATGTGCTCTTTAAGAGGAATGAAAGTCAGCGTAAGACAGAGTACATGTGTGTGAATGAGAGGGAGGCCAGTGGAACAGTGAGGCTACAAGGAGCAGAGGTCACAAAGGTGCAGGACTTCAAGTACTTGGGGTCCACTGTCCAGGAAAATGGAGAATGTGGTAAAGAGGTGAAGAAGAGAGTCCAGGCAGGATGAAGAAGGATTTCATAAGTGTCAAGTGAAGGTCAAAGGAAAAGTTTACAAGACAGTGATGAGACCACTTGTCATGTGGTCTGGAGACAGAACTGGAAGTAGCAGAAATGAAGATGTTGGGGTTCTCCTGAGTGACAAGGATGGATAAGTCAGAGGTACAGCACAAGTTGAACTGGGAGATAAGCGACAGTTTGGACATGTCCAGAGGAGGGACAGTAGTTTTGACATGTCTTGAGGGACACCATTTTAGAAGGGGAGAAAAAAAAGTTTGGACATGGAGGATGATGACTGTAGAAACCTTTGGACGAGCCGAACATTTTCCGACTCCGACACATGGCTATGCCAGTTTAAAGCTTTAATGCAGCTTTAGGTTTTGCTTAAAGGCAGAACCAGAGATTCACCCAATGCATAACGATACGATTCTGAAGCCATGCAGATTTCCACCTTACATTGATTAAAGTTAAACTAGTTAATTACATCTGCCTATAATCAATACTATCTACACTGCTACTTATACATATACTGTGTACATTAACCTCATATGCTGCTTTGTCACTCTCCCATTAAAAAAAAAAAAAAGTACTAAATTTTCATTTTATGCGGTTTTAATTGTTTAGGGTTTAAATGTTACTTTTGCACCGAGGGACTGAGAGAGAAATGCAATTTCAATCCTGTGCATGTCGCAGTTTTGACAATAAAGTTTGACTTTGAAAGTTACACCATTGAGCTAAATCTGATCAGAGATCAAGTGTTTCTTTGTTACAGATATCTTGGCCTATTGGTAAACTCTAATTCAGTCTTTAAAGGTTTACCATTTCTTTAAGGATTGTGTGATTAAAATTGAAGTGGTTTACTTAAAGTTTTAATTTTAATACATTTAGGGAAACTACTTAAGAATGTTTTTGACTTTTCAGTCACTTTGATGTGTCTGTTCAAATATTGTTTAAGACAAGATTGACCACACTGTACATTCTTCCTTTAACTTTTATTAGTGTCAAATGAAAGCCTTTCCACAAACAGTGCTCTTATAAAAACTTTACTTTTATTTCATCATTAAGTTACAGTAGCTTTTTAAAAAGTCCAATAAGCTACATCAAGTCCTTGGAATCAGAAATTATGGATGCGTCGCAGTAACCAGATCTCCATCAGTTCCAACCATTTCCTGTCAAAATAAGAGCAACATTAGTCCAAGTAAAGACAGAATATGATGTACAAGTCTGTCCACACACACACACACACACCTGGCAGCAGCCCAAAGCGATGAGCCAGCTTAATCTCTTATGATAATTGGTCCCAACACTGAATTGAAACTCGTGCTGAGAGATGCTGCAAAGACATGGAGGGGTTAGTTATCCATGAAGTCCAGAGCATGCGTTTTTAAATGAAGTGCTGGAGAAGGCTACCCTGATCAGAGGATCTTCTGGTGCGAGGCGTGCAGACAGAGTCACAACAGTTACACAAGGAGCTTCTTGACGGGTCATCAAGTAGTTCCCAACTGAAACAGAAAAGTCATCATGTACAAACTGCAGACAACTTGTATTTTAGAGAACCATGTAAAACACTGGTTGACATTCACGTCCCACAATTAAAACTCATCTCATTCAGTACAGGAATAAACATTCTAATCTTTTTGGATATAGCATCTTTAGAATACAGAGTGTCAACTCCGCAAGACCTTTACCTTCCATGTTCCTTCACATGGCAGGCCTTCTTTTGTGCATCAAGAACATCACTGTCCCAGACAACCAGGTTGCAGTGGATGTACACCTGAAAAGCACAAATCAAGTCAATAAAGAACAAGTTGAAACCACTGAGAGCACTTCCTGAACTCACCTCCCCATTCAGACCAAACTTGAACGACTGGAGGTAGAGGATGATGGCGGAGGTGTGGTACCTGGGCAGGAACATTGAGCTTCCCCTCTTGCTGTCCAGGAGACAACTGTTTTAAAAGATAAATAAAATTAATAAATCTAATTTAATCTGTGCCCGATCAGGTGGCTCAGCTGAATCCTACCCATTGTTGCCAATGATTGGGTAAACCTGGGCACCAGGCTGCAGCTCTGGTGTGGTGGCTGCAACACATTCATCCATAAGCATCAGCAGCGGCTGGTGGGCCTTTTGTTCCACCGCTGCCCATATAGGCATGAACGAACCCAGAGGGATCACGTTCGACTTTGCAACACCTGTCAATTGCTCTGAGGGAGGAAATTTAAAAAAGCTCATGATGGGACCTGAAGGAAGAAAGTGCATTCACCAGAGAACTTACCATTAAGAAGGGCCAAGTGGAAGACCAGCGTACTCTGACCTGAAGAAACACCTGAGCCAGGGTTAAGGAACTTGGGGACCCAGTCGTCAGACCTGAAAGACCACATTTTAGTTCACCTAGAAGCAAACGATGGAGCCCCGAGTCCTGCTGAACAGATGCTCTACCTTTTATAAACACATTTAATTGGATGCTGGAAAACAGCAGGGTTTGGTCTCGCCTGTGGCCTGAAGCTCAGCTCATTTTGATACACGACGTGTTTGCCTTTAATCTGCAGAGAACAGAACAGGTTATTTAAAGACAAATCAGAGGTCAGTGGATATTGCAGGATCATCACCTGTTTTGTAAACCTGCAGTCAGAAAACTTGTAGTTAAAACGGGCTTCCCCCTCTCCAGTGGGTAGAAGTGTCCACTTCGATGGCATGCAGTTCCCGAGGAAGAACCGGGCCGCGTGTGGCACAAACTGGGGGCCTACCCTCCAGATGACTCGCACAGAGTCTTTCGCACAGATTACTTTGACGTCTGCAGACAAACAGCCAAGGTCACAGGTCAAACAACAAAATCCCAAGATTCACAAGTTTCACCACAATCATGTGTGAGCAGAGCACTGTACAGTACCTGGTTCAGTGAGCGCTGTGGCCAAGACAGCCAAGATTACCACACCTAGACCCAAATGAGTACCCATGACTAGAAGGATGTGCACCTGGGGCAGACACTTACACTTTATACAAGGCCTGGCTAATCAGACCAACGATGAACAGCTGCGTCCAAGCAGTGACTGATGTCTGGAAAAAGAAGGGCAGAATGTAGGACTAAATCATCACCAGTAGGTGGCGGTAATGCACCTTTCAGTGTTTGCCAACTGCAAAAACAGAAACCAAGAAGAAGAAGAAGAAGAAGAAGGGCAAATCATTTGTCCAAGTATTTTTATTTTATTTTTTTAAGGTAGTTTTATTTAACAACACAACAAAACAAGTATGGCAATTTACAGTAGTTTGAATATACATATAAGGCATATTAGAGGCAGACTTAAAAATGAGAAGGGCAGATTAATATAAAATGAAAATAAATAAAATAATTAATAATTAAATACAAGAGGATAATGATTTAGAACCAACATTGGTGGGCAGTTCCATCAATATTTCAGTTAGGTATTCATATGTTTCAATGCATTTCAGAGATTTTAAATATACTGTAATTGGAATTCAGATAAAAATATGTTAAAGATTGGGGATGATTTTAGCACTCTTTGAATAAAGAATTTCGCCAAACAGAATATCACATTACAAGAGAGTTCCATTTTTTTGTTTTTCAGTAAAACTCCAAATGTTATCTTCAGGAAGTATAATTTTGGGTTTGATCCATCTTTCTAAGCAATTACAAAAGATTTTGGTTTGATTGCATTCATTAAAAATATGGTCTGTTGTTTCTATATCTTTTTCACAGAATGAACATTTATTATCGTCAATGTTAAAACGATTTCTTAGAGGGGTAAATTGCATTTAATTTTTTTTAAATGTGTTTCTTTAGCTTTCGGATGTAGAAGTGTTAAATATAAAGTTCTCAGCCTTTTGATAGATTTTCTTTCAAATTTGCAGAGTACGTTATTTTTATTTATTTCCCCAGGGAATAGAGATTCATTTAGACAGTTCCTAATTGTGCAGTTATTGATTTTTTTGTCAGTGAATAATGCTCCATTAATAAATAGAGTGGGTAATTGTGGGGTTATAGGATGATATTCCATTATATTTTGAGTCTGATTAATAAATTGTTTTGGCAATGCTTTAAATAGTCTGGTGAATTCAGGTTTTGGGGGAAGGAATTTATGTTTGGTGCAGAATTGTTTATAATGACCATTAGCATCCATTAGGTGTACAATAGACCAAATGTTCTTCTCCATCCATTCTTTATAAAACAATGACTTGTTGCGGTATAGTATGAATCTATTATTCCATATAATAGTGGAGTGTGGTGAGTAATTATGTACATAGAGCATTTTCCAGTATAATAACACTTGTTTATGGAATTCTGATAGTTTAATGGGTAGTTTATGAATATTGAAATCAGCTATAACCTATCTTGTTAAATATGTAATTGGGGACACAATACCAGAATAATTCAGAATTTTTGATCCAGGATTTCAACCAATTGATCTTAAGGGTTCCATTAAGGCACTCAAAGTAAATTACTTTCAGACCACCATCTTTAATTTCTTTAACCATGTGACCTTTTCTAAGGTGGTCTGTTTCTCCAGATAAAGTTCATGTTCATTTGATTGATAGTTTTGATTAGGCTATTTGGGACAGCAGTGCTACAAGTTGAATATATTAGTCTCATTTGTCCAAGTAGACCTTCTCCATTTGTGAGCCCAACGGGTTTACAAAACAATAACAACAGTAAAAAAAATACACAGTTTTTTTATTTTATAGTTTGGTAGCAACAAATGAATGATCACTAACAGGTTAAAGGAGTGAAAAAGAAATGTAAAAAAAAATGTGGGAAAGCCTCATCATCAACTGTTTAAATAAATAAATGTATTACATTGTTACCTGTTTTGGTATTGTTTTGTTACTTTTCTAAAATAGCTGGATTAGCTTAATTAGCGCATCATGGGCCCAGTTATGTGCTTGTGTTTATCTGTTTAAAGGGATTTAAAAAAATCATATACCGTTTAGAGAATATGTGGGAGTGGTGGCGCAGAGGTTAAGAAGGTGCGCTTGTGATCGGAAGGTCGCCGGTTCAAGCCCCGGTACCGACAACATCAAAGATGTGGGTGGGATAAGTGAAGCGGTCACACTTGTCTCCACCCTCATCTGCCCCACTCTGGGCCCTTGAGCAAGGCCCTTAACCCACACCATCTGCTCCCCCGGGAACCCTAGATATCAGCTCTCTGCTCCACACAGAGGGCTGTGGTTGCTCGGTGGTCTGTGGTTGTGTCAGGAAGGGCATCCGGCGTAAAAATTGCCAAATCTTCGTGCGACCAGTTCGCTGTGGCGACCCCTAACGCAGGGAAAAAAGCCGAAAGAAGAAAAAAAATATATATATATATATATACCGTTTAGAGAATAAGAATGTGATTAGTTACATTGTCACATTTAAGTTTAATTACATAGTGCTTTGCTAATTAATTTGAAACTTTTTGTTTCACAATTACTGTTTTCAGTAATTGTGAAATGATGAGTACTCCCCCTCCCTGGGCTGCCACCTTACCGTGGTGGAGGGGTTTGAGTGTCCCAATGATCATAGGAGCTATGCTGTCAGGGGCTTCATGCCCCTAGTAGGGTCACCCAAGGCAGACAGGTCCTAGGTGAGGGACCAGACAAAGTGCAGCCCAAAGACCCCTTATGATGAGTACAATAAATGGACAAAATGTTCCCTCGCCCGGACGCGGGTCACCGGGGCCCCACTCTGGAGCCAGGCCCGGAGGTGGGGCACGTTGGCGAGCGCCTGGTGGCCGGGCTTTCACCCATGGAGCTCGGCCGGGCACAGCCCGAAGAGGAGACGTGGGTCCCCCTTCCCATGGGCTCACCACCTATGGGAGGGGCCAAAGGGGTCGGGTGCAATGTGGAATGGGTGGTGGCCGAGGGCGGGGACCCTGGCGGTCTGATCCTCGGCTACAGAAGCTGGCCATTGGGACATGGAATGTCACCTCTCTGGTGGGGAAGGAGCCTGAGCTAGTGTGTGAGGTTGAGAGGTTCCGGCTAGAAATAGTTGGACTCACCTCAACGCATGGCTCTGGCTCTGGAACCAGTTTCCTTGAGAGGGGTTGGACACTCTTCCACTCTGGAGTTGCCCCTGGTGAGAGGCGCCGAGCAGGAGTGGGCATACTTGTTGCCCCCCATCTTGGTGCCTGTACGTTGGGGTTCACCCCGGTGAACGAGAGGGTAGCCTCCCTTCGCCTACGTGTGGGGGGACGGGCTCTGACTGTTGTTTGTGCCTATGCACCAAACGGCAGCGCAGACTACCCACCCTTTTTGGAGTCCTTGGAGGGGGTATTGGAGAGTGCGCCTCCTGGGGACTCCCTTGTTCTACTGGGGGACTTCAACGCTCACGTGGGCAATGACAGTGAGACCTGGAGGGGTGTGGTTGGGAGGAACGGCCCCCCTGATCTGAACCCAAGTGGTGTTCTGTTATTGGACTTCTGTGCTCGTCATGGATTGTCCATAACGAACACCATGTTCAGGCATAAGGGTGTACATATGTGCTCTTGGCACCAGGACACCCTAGGTCGCAGTTCGATGATCGACTTTGTTGTCGTCTCATCTGATCTGCGGCCGCATGTCCTGGACACTCGGGTGAAGAGAGGGGCGGAGCTGTCAACTGACCACTACCTGGTGGTGAGTTGGCTCCGATGGTGGGGGAGGATGCCGGTCAGACCTGGCAGACCCAAACGTATTGTGAGGGTCTGCTGGGAACGTCTGGCAGAGTCTCCCGTAAGACGGAGCTTTAACTCCCACCTCCGGGAGAGCTTTGAACACGTTCCGAGGGAGGCGGGGGACATTGAGCCCGAGTGGGCCATGTTCCGCGCCTCTATTGTCGAGGCAGCTTATCAGAGTTGTGGCCGCAAGGTTGTTGGTGCCTGTCGTGGTGGCAACCCTCGAACCCGGTGGTGGACACCGGCGGTGAGGGATGCTGTCAAGCTGAAGAAGGAGTCCTATTGGGCCTTTTTGGCCTGTGGGACCCCGGAAGCAGCAGATAGGTACCGGCAGTCCAAGCGGCATGCGGCTCGGGTGGTTGCTGAGGCAAAAACTCGGGCGTGGGAGGAGTTCGGAGAGGCCATGGAGAATGACTTCCGTACGGCTTCGAGGCGATTCTGGTCCACCATCCGACGTCTCAGGGGGGGAAAGCGGTACGCGACCAACACCATTTATGGTGGGGATGGCGTGCTGTTGACCTCAACTCGGGATGTTGTGAGTCGGTGGGCGGAATACTTCGAAGACCTCCTCAATCCTACTGGCACGTCTTCCACTGAGGAAGCGGAGCCTGGGGACTTTGGGTCGGGCTCTCCAATCTCTGGTGCTGAGGTCACCGAGGTGGTTAAAAAGCTCCGCGGTGGCAGGGCTCCAGGGGTGGATGAGATTCGCCCTGAGTTCCTTAGGGCTCTGGATGTTGTGGGGTTGTGTTGGCTTACGCGACTCTGCAATATCGCGTGGACATCGGGGGCAGTTCCCTTGGATTGGCAGACTGGGGTGGTGGTTCCCCTATTCAAAAAGGGGGACCGTAGGGTGTGTTCCAACTATAGGGGGATCACACTCTTAAGCCTCCCTGGTAAGGTCTATTCAGGGGTTCTGGAGAGGAGGGTCCGTCGGATAGTCGAACCTCGGATTCAGGAGGAGCAGTGTGGTTTTCGTGCTGGTCGTGGAACACTGGACCAGCTCTACACC
Organism: Garcialebias charrua; assembly: GCA_038048925.1. Taxonomy (NCBI): domain Eukaryota; kingdom Metazoa; phylum Chordata; class Actinopteri; order Cyprinodontiformes; family Rivulidae; genus Garcialebias; species Garcialebias charrua. The sequence goes on from JBBPBX010027144.1 coordinate 23,412, forward strand.
CTCAGCAGGGTCCTGGAGGGTGCGTGGGAGTTTGCCCAACCAGTTTACATGTGCTTTGTGGACTTGGAAAAGGCATTCGACCGCGTCCCTCGGGGGGTTCTGTGGGGGGTACTCCGGGAGTATGGGGTACCAGGCCCATTGATATGGGCTGTTAGGTCCCTGTACGACCGGTGTCAGAGCTTGGTCCGCATTGCCGGCAGTAAGTCAGGC